>CM053788.1:249535596-249708096 GCA_028749045.1 Cupressus sempervirens | reverse complement strand
AAACATCTTAGCAAATTACCCAAGCTTTTGTTCACAACTTCATTTTGTCCATCTCTCTAAGGGTGAAATGTGGAACTAAACTTCAATTCCATATTCATCTTCTTTCAAAAGCAACCACTAAACTTAGTATCTCTATCTAAAATAATAGTTTTAGGAAAACCATGCAATCTTATGACTTCCTTGAAAAATAACTTAGCTACATGTAATGCATTAGATATTTTCTTACAAGGTATGAAATGAGCCATCTTTGAAAATCTATCAACCACCACCATAATAGAATTATTACCTCTTTGAGTTCTAAGCAATCCAAGACAAAATCCATACTGATATCTTCCTAAGGCTTATCAGGTACAAGAAAAGGTGAGTACAATCCCACATTCTGACTAGTTCCTTTTTCTATTTAACAAATTCCACAACCTCTAATCATTCTCTATACATCCTTATAAATCTATGACCAAAAGTATCTATGTAAAATCAATTGCATAGTCTTATCAATCCCAAAATGTCAAGCAAGTCCACCACTATGTTTCTCCTTCATTATATTCTCTCACATAGATCCCCTAGGTATGCATAATTGAACTCCTTTAAATAACATATCCTCTTGAATGAAATAACCAACCCACTTTTCACTTAATATTTTTCCTCTACAAGCTTTCTAGGGTTCTGAAAAATCAAGATCAGTCTCACACAAACACTTCAAGTCATCAAAACCAAGTACCTCAACTCTCATCTTTGTCAACAAACTTTTCCTTTGGCTTAAGGCATCAACAACTTTGTTCAACTGTCCACTTTTATGCTTCAATGAAATGGAAAATTTCTATAAGAACTCAACCCGCTTCATATGTCTTTGATTCCACTTGTTCTAACTTCCCAAATACTGCATATCTTTATGGTCAGTATACCATACAAAATCCTTAGGTATCAGGTAATGTCTCCACTTCTTCAAAGCTTGAAAAATAGCATAGAATTCTTGATCATAAAATAAATGTTTTTTCTTACCATCATTCAAATTCTCACTAAAGAAAGATACAAGTCTTCCCTCTTGACTCAAAATAACTACTATTGCACTTCCACTAGCATCACATTCAACTTGAAAAACTTTACTGAAATCAGGCAAAGCAAGTGTAGGAAATTTTGCAACCTTTTGTTTTTATGTTTCAAATCTTCTTTGTGCTCCATGTGTCCATTTGAAATCCTTTTTATCTCCTCTCATGGTTTCAGTCATAGCATTACAAATAGAACTGAAATTCCTGATGAACTTCCTATAAAAACTTGCCAATCCATAAAATGATCTTACCTCTCCCACATTCTCTGGTGTAGGCCAATCAAGAATAAATTTTCCCACTAAAGTAGACTCTAGACATTTTCATACATTTGAAAGTCCTAATAAATTAGGGGTTCAAAATATGGTCCAAAATCACAACCAGAGAAGATTATAAATGATAGAGGTAGAAAATGGGCTTCAGATCTTTGGGTCAATAATGTTCAGACACTTTATTCCTCTATTGTCAAATTGTCAAATCCATTCCATTCATTAGCTAGCGAGTAAGATCCGGAGGTAAGCAACATATAGTATGGAGGAACTCCCCATATTTATAATTAGATTCATTCCATTATCATCCTAGACATGCAGATCTATTTTTATAATCAAACAAAATATGTCAGCCTCAATCTTAACCCTTTCTTCATCTAGTAGACTGATTTCACATTAAAACCTCCAATGAACCCATCAATTCAAGTACCTAATTCACTAAATCGATATGGATTCAGTCTACTTTGTTTCCTCCCTTGCTCAATAGGTTTCCCCCATCAAAAAAAAGTGAGGATATCTTGATCATCAACGACCAATTCAACAAAGATTGCTTAGGAATGTCAAGAGGTGGGTGTATTTTCTTTTTAGAATGGCCCTAAAACTGAGTTGCACAATTAAATATACTGGTTGGAAGATTTATATGGCTACTAGGTAGGTATATCTCACTATACTGATAGACTAGTGTTATTCATTATAGTGATGAGGATGTAAAGCAAGATTTTCTCTCCAACTATGTTTGTTATTACAAAGGTCATGCAGTTAAATTCTTTGAGTAGGTACCTAATTGTAATGAAGATAGCTTAGATTTTGCTATCCCATCTTGGTTTTCTTTGAACCCTATCCCCCTAGAATTAAAACAAATAGATATTATCAAAAGGATAAGGCAAGCTCTGGGAGACTTGATAGAATAAGATGCTTCATTTGAGTGTTGCAATAACACTAAATTACTAATTAACTATAAAAAAAAACACTAATCTCAAACCTCTCAAAATTATTACCAATAGATCGATATATAGTCTAAACTTTCAGAGATATGAAGGCAAAATTACATAAGTTATGAGGTTAAATGATGGAAAGAGTTGATCATATAAAATAGAGCAAGCTACATCAGATTTAAATGCTCTCTTTCCTTTGATTAGAAGAGGGTATCAAGAACTAATGCATGAGGAACATTTGCTAGTGGAAGAACCCTTAACAAACAATAGAGACAACTTTGATGTTAAGGGGACATAAGAGACGAAGAAGGAATCAGGTAAAAATCACAAAAGGCCAACAATCCAAATCAACAAACATCAGAAGGAAAGTGTCAGGAACTCTCCAAAAAATAACAGAGGAAAGCTTCTATTGGAAAATTCCATTAGGATAGACAAGAGAAAGAATAAGCCAAACACTTCAAAGGTATTGGAACAAAAAGCAAGCAGTCATAACCTAGAGAAGACTCTTAAGCCACATAAGCAACCTATATCACAAAGCATGGTAGCTAACAACAAAAAATCTAAAATGGTAGAAAAGAGAGACAACATTTTGGAAAATCCTACGGAGGCAATCAATAACCAGAGGCATTCGAATAGGGAAAAGATTATGAAGGATGAGCAGAGCTCAGAGAGCTAGATCAGAAATCTTGAAGACATGGAACAAGCAACCTTATATAAAGAAGCTCCAGATAATGCTAAATCTAAATACATTAAAGACAATTTAAAAGTACAAAAGTAGCAGGACAAAGAACTTCCAGTGGGAAATTCTACTTCTATCAATAAGTCTCCAAAGAGGTTTTCTAAATTTTGGTAGACACCTATTTCTAAGAATGAGAATCTTGAAGATAGTCCTATAATTTTAGAAAGAAAAATGTCCAATGCCATCCCAGTGGTTGAATTTTAGGATTTCTTAAACAAAGAGGTAGAGGGAACTGAAATTATCGAGGTAGGAGCTTCAGAAATGGGAGATAAAGATATTATAGAAAGGCTTTCAGAAGATCTAATTCAAGTTTTCAACCCTAAAAATAATGAAAATAACAACACTTCTCAAAAAGAACTTCTGCAACAAGTACTATAGTTGGGAGGTGATAATTATATCTTTGAAGACCTAAGAAGAGACCTTCTCTCCTTTGAAGATGAAAATACATCAAACAAAAAGATGGACAACTTGGAAGTTATTAAGTCGGTGAAATTGAGGACATAAGCAATGTGGACCAGAAATACATTAAAGAACATATCCTAGATGAGCTGGTACTTGATAAGGAAAATAGGGAGAGCAATCAATCAGAAATAGCTATAGGAACATAGCAAAATATGGAACAATTGGGCATAAGCATGAATCGGGAAGGGTTTAAATTGCCTAATTTTGGCAAAACAAAATCCAAAAGAGGAAGGAAATCTCATAAGGAACTTAGAGAACCAGAAGGACAGGCATGTGAGCAACCAAAAATTAGTCAGTTTTTTAACATAAGGAAGGGGAAGCTCCTTCCCAAGGTCCAAAGAAGATTACTAAGTGGAATGTTAGGGGTCTAAATGCCCCTAGCAAAAAAAGACTACTAAAACAAAATATTAAATTATTTGATTCTGAAATTATTTTACTTCAAGAAACTAAATTAAATTATATAGAAGGAATTAAATTAGGTAAGAAGTTAGGCAACTATAGCATAACCATGCAAGAATCTCTAGGGGCATTCAGAGGGTTAGGGTTCATTTGGAATCATAGGAAAGTTACCTTAGACATCTTAAGCATAAATAATAACTAGATTAGTGGTATAGTTAAAATTTTGAAATCCAATCTCAACTTTATTCTAATAAACATTTATGGTCATACAAATAATTAAAAGAAAAAACTAGTATGGGATGAAATTAGCTATTTTATGAAGTTATGTCAAAATGATCTAATCTTGTTAGGAGGAGACTTTAATACTATTTTAAACTTAGAAGAGAAGATAGGGGGCTCTCAACATATCCCTCAATCTTCTAAAGATTTTTAAAAATGGTGTGACTATCATAATTTATTAGACATTCCATTCAAAAATGGAAATTTTACATGGAATAATAAATGGAAGGATTTGACATATATAGCAGGAAATTTAGACAGGTTTTTTATCAAAGGAAACCTAGATGAAAGCAATTTAAATATTCAAACCACCATTTTACCAATTGTAGGTTTAGATCATTTTCCAGTTAGAACTGAATTTTTTGAGCCTCATAAACCTGCCAGGAGTTCATTTAAATGCGAGAAAATGTGGTTTTTAGACTCCAATTTTTTAGAAAACATCAAGGTTTGGTGGTCATAAAGAGATTTTAAAGGATCAAAGGTGTTTATCTTTGTATCTGAAATGAAAATGCTAAAAGAAAAAATATTTAGGTGGAACAAAGAACATTTCAACAACATATTCAAAGAAAAATTGGACATAGAAAATAAATTAAAGGAGTTAAATTTAGAAGTCAATAAAAAAGAAATGAATAATGAAAGTTATCTTTAGGAAAGGAACTGCTTGCAAAACAATAGGATATACTTTCTAAAGAGGAAATCTTCTGGAGACAAAAGTCTCGAGAAAGATGGCTAGAAGAGGGAGATCAGAACACTAAATTCTTTCACAATTCAACTCTCTATAATAGAGCTAACATCAAAATAACAAGCATCAGAAATCAATTGGGGCTTTTAATAGATAAACCAAATGAGATCTCAAAAATCTTTGTATATCATTTAAAAAAAAAAAAAAAAACTTTGAAGGATCAAACTAAGAGGCTCAAGCTAGTTTATTAGGAGTGATACCTAAATTGGTTACAACAGAGAATAATAAAGCATTAAATAAACCAACCACCCTAGAATAAGTTAGAACAGTCATTTTTAACATGAACCTAGACAAATCACTAGGTCCAGATGGTTTTTAGGCTTTCTTTTATCAGAAATGTTGGGACATCATTGGCATAGATCATTGGAACGCCATTGAAGCCTCGAGGAAAAGAAGATCCCTTCTATTAGAAATTAATTACTCATTTCTCACGCTAATTCCAAAAAAATCAAGGCCGGAGACTCTAGGTGATTCTAGGCCTATCGCGCTTTGTAATACCGTCTACAAAATATTATCTAAGATACTAGCCAATAGGCTTAAGTTAATTCTTCTAAAGATTATCTCCAAGGAACAAACATGCTTTGTTCCAAGTAGATCTATTTTGGATGGCATTCTTATTATTCAAGAAACCATTCACTTGGTTCAAAAAAATAAAGAGGCAGGTATGTTCATGCAGCTTGACATACAAAAAGCCTATGATATGGTGGATTGGTGATTCCTATGTAAAAAGCTCCAAGCATTTGGCTTTTTGCATCAATGGATTAACCTTATTTATAAATGCATCTCCACCACCAAAATTTCAGTCCTTGTCAATGGATCTCCTGAAGGCTTTTTTCAGATTTCAAGGGGCATTAGATAAGGTGATCCCTTATCACCCTTTTTATACATTATTATGGCAGAAGCTTTTGGGAGATCGCTGACTAGAGCTTACAATGAACATGATATCAAAGGTATTACTGTCACCAGGAATATCCCTAATATTACTCATCAGCAGTATGTTGATGACACAATTCTTCTGGGTGAAATTTTAGTAAAAGAAGCAAAGGTTCTAAAATCTATTATAGACGGATACATGATGGCATCCAGTCAGAAAGTGAATGTTTTGAAATTGGAAATTTTCTTCATTAACACAGATTCTAAGGTGGAAAAACATATTTGCCACATCATGGGATACCAAAAAGGTTCTTTCCCATGCAAGTATCTCGACATTGAGTTAGAGAAAGGGACAAAGTCAAACAAGGTTTCGCATAACATAATGAAGAAATTAGAAGTACAGATTGGTTGTTGGAAAGACAAGTGGCTTACCAAAGTTGGTAAGAGCACCAAGACCAGATTGGTGTTATCAGTTATTCCTACATACCCTATATGATATCTTTCTCTACCCAAGACTCATCTTCATAAGATAGAAGCTAATCTCAAAAATTTCTTATGGAATGATTACGAGGATCCAAAAAATTGGCCCTTATAAAATGGGACAACATTTGTAGACCTAAGGAGTGCAGTGGTTTAGGTATAAAAAATTTACAATGATAAAATGAAGTTGTAGGAGCTAAATTAATATGGCGCCTCTATACGGAAAGAGAGCATAAATGGGCCAAGATTATGCATAACAAATACTTGAAGGTAGAAGACCCGATTTCAATTTTTAGGATGAAATCTCTTCCTAAAGGATCGAAAAGTTGGAATTTCATGGCTAAATGTCGTAACCTGGTGGGAAAATACCTTATGTGGGATGTTGGGAAGGGGGATGAAGCTCTTTTTTGGGAGGATTATTGGGATGGACATCCCCCAACAAACAATAGTCCAATTCCAGGAGGCGTAAAAGAAAAATTAATCAATTTGTGGGGACGTAGAGTGTGTGATTATAAAATTAAGGTCTTGAATGAATTTTCAAGATAGATTTGGAAACCATTAAAGGAGATTGATTTGGACCCAGTGGCTATAAAGGCATATGGAAATATTATTCAAGGAAGGAAAGTCAAGCAGCTTGAAAGGAGAGATAAGCTCATTTGGGCAGCATCAAATGATGGTAGGTATAATGTGAAAAATGGGTATGAAGCATTGATTAATTCAAAAAGATGGGAGGAAGTGGAGATCCCCCTTAAACTCTGTTGGGATACTGCTTGCTTGCCTAAGGCTAGATTCTTCTTGTGGTTGGTTTCTCAAAATAGGATTATTACGGTAGATAGAATCCACAAGTTAGGATTTGAAGGTCCATCGAGGTGTGTTCTTTGTAAACTTGACAGTGAAAATGTGGATCACCTTCTCTATATATGTTTGTTCTCTCAAGTATGTTGGGATTGGTTGAGACAGAGTCTAGGTTGGTCTTCTCCTTTGCCTAGATCTTTTTCTGACTTGCTTACAGGATGGCCCACCGACCTTTCAAGGTCTGTCTTTAAACCATTAGCCCAAATTACAAAACCAAGATACATAATCTCTTCTTTCATGAATGAACATTTTTTCAAATTAATCAACAACTTTTCTTCTTTCAACTTCTGCAATACTTGTTTGATGTACTCAAGATACTCTTTATTACTCTTACTAAATATCAAAATGTCATCAAGATATAAAATCATAAATTTACCCAAGAATTTCTTCAAGACTTCATTCATCAATCTCATGAAAGTAATGGATGCATTAGTTAAACCAAAGGGCATAACAGAACATTCATACAAACTCTCATTAGTCTTAAAGGCAATTTTTCATTCATCTCCTTCTTTGATTCTAATATGGTAATATCCACTTTTAAAATCAATCTTTGTAAAAATACTTTGCTCCACCCAAACTATCTATTATGTCATCCATCCTAGGCAAAGGAAATATGTACTTTACGATTATTTTATTTATAGCTCTAGAATACGTGCACATTCTCCATTCTTCATTCTTCTTAGGTGCTAACACATCAGGCACTACACAAGGACTCAAACTTTCTCTATTCAAACCCTTCCTAAGCAATTATTGCACTTGTTTGTTCATCTCAATTTTCTCATTGGGTGTTAACCTATGTGGTACTTTATTAGGCAAACTAGCTCCAAGTATCAAATCCATAAAATGACTTATACTTCTCATGGGAGGCAAACCATCAAGTACATTATCAAAAATGATGTCATGAATTCTATCAACAAAGATTCAATCTTAGGTGCATGTTCTAACTCATCTTGTTTCTCAACTTTCCTTGAAATCAAAGCATAGCAAACTTTTTTTTTTCTTTCATTTCTTTTGTAAGCTTATTGCCCTCAACCAAGCATACTTTGACTGTGGTATAATGTCTTTCATCAATTTTTTCCACCAAAGGTAACAATATTTGTTTCTTCCCATTAATCCAAATAGTACACTGATTCAATCTACCATCGTGTAAAGCTTGTCTATCATATTGCCAAGGTTTACCCTAAAGAATATGACAACAATCCATAGGCATAATATTACACAAGACTTCATCATGATAGTTCCCAATTTTGAACTTAACAAGGCATTGCTCACTTACAAGTAATTTATGCTCCTTCTAGATCCAAGCAACGTGATAAGGCTTATGATGTCTCAATTCAGTAACTGCAATTTGTTAACCAACTCTTTAGATGCTAAATTATTAGAACCCCCACTATCAATGATTACTTTACAACATTTCTTATCAATCTTACATTGGGTTTTGAACGGACTCCTTCTCAAGACATGTTCTTCATCAACTTCTTGATTCCACAAGACCATTCTCAAACATCAAGTTCTCACCATTTTTGGGTTCATTAGGTGTTTAATCAACTTCTTCACAAGCCAAATTATTTATGTTATTACCTCCAATATTCTTCCCAGAGTTAGTACATTCAAATGCTTTGTGACCTTCTTCTCCACATTTGCAACAAGTACCTTTAAACCAATATCTCTCTTCTCTTTTTCCACCATTATTGTTCCTAATGTAACTAGTATAACTATCCCTAGTGTAGTTACATCTTTTGTCAACAGGTTCTTCCTTCCATTCTAACTTCCCTTATCTTGCATTGCACTGCCAAATCTACTACCTTCTCCATAGGTTTTGCCTCTCCTTCACTGAAATCTGCCACCTCTTCCCTTTTGTCTTTGATCATGCTTCTTTGTAAATCTTTCTTCAACCTTCAAAGAAAATTGACATGCTTCCTCCACACTATCCAACTTAACATAACTAATCTCATCTTGAATTGATGTCCTCAAGCCATTCAGGTATCTGGCCACCTTCTCCACTTCATCATCCACATGTCTAGATTTGATATTAGATTCGTAGAATTCCTCAGTATATTCCTTCACACTCATGTATTTTTGCCTTAAATTTTGTATCTTCCTAAACAAGCTAACTTGGTAGTCTACAAGAAGAATCTTAGTTTTCATCTTCCCAAGAATCTTCATCCATGTTTTGATCTTTTCTTTTCCTCTCGTCTATCTTTTGATTTGCAAATCATCCCACTAAAGAGATGCATGACCTTTCAACTTTGTGATTTCTATCTTGAACTTCTTATTATCAGGAGTACCGTCATACTCTATTTTTCCATTTTAGAGATCCAATTCAATACCACATCAGTTTCAAGTCCTCATCATAGCAAACAATTTCAATATCGAGTCTATCATTTGCCCTAGATAAAGCTCTTAGAAGCCTTTCTTCATCTTGTTCAACTTTAGGTTCAAGATTAGGATTAGGTGTTGCCTCTTCTTCATCACTAACATCTTCAAGATGTATAACTCTTCTTTGGGTTGTCTCCACAACTTTAAGCCTAGTTGCAATCTCCCTGAACATGTCCATTATAACACTGTCTACATTTCCTCTACTGCGAACCATTTTGACAATAGTTCCTACAAGATCATAACCTTCTGCAAGTTATAGGCTAGATTTTGTATCTGTCACCCTACAACCAATTCAACAAGGTTCTCCACGATCCAATCCATAAGAAAGAACTTGATTTAATACAACTCGATGCAAGGAAGGGAAAACTTAAGCAAAATAATCTCAACTTAAGCCTAAAAACATCCCCAACTCAGAGTCACACACATAAGCAATTTAATGAAAACACAAAGTATATGATGCTAGATTCCAGGTTTTTACACAGATATAATTATTAGAGATCAGAATACATGCCCGGTTGTGAGGCCTTCTGGGTTACAACCATATATAGTAAAATTATGAAAATAGAGTCCAAGCTGATATTCCATGTTCTTTCTAATCTTCTCCCATTCTTCTACCAAGCAACTAATTTGTTTACTCATGTAACCAAACTTCTTATATAGCCAACCAAGCCACAAGTTGGCTAGTTAAGCATTTAGTTACATTATAGGCCCAACCTTGGATGTGTAAACACAAACCAAAGAAAATGTAAACATGGAGTGATGCACACTTCACGAGAGGTTCACATGTGTCATAGGTGTCAACTCCTTACTTTGCAACACACTAAGTCAACAAAGGAAACCATGCCAAAGAAAACATCACATGAAGCACGAACCACAAAGAACGACACATAACTCAAGCAAAACCAACGAATAAGGCACACTTAGGAGGAGGATTTATGATAGGTCCTCTACATGGTGTTAATTGCACATAGAATAAAAATTCAAGCAACAATGACTACTTTATGAACAACATATTGACGCAAAAAATAATAAATATTTTTGGTTGATGCAAGATTGCTCCAAGCCCCTTGATGCTCATGCATCACACACACACACACACACACACACACACACACACACACACACACACACACACACACACACACACACACACACACAATCAAATAATTTGTAGTAAGCTAACAAAATAATTGAAAATGATTAATTATTAAATTTATATTAGTATTAAATTCATTTTGTAAATTTTCAAAACTAATTTCTTATCAAGAGCTTAGAATATTAGTGTTTGTACATGAACAACACCTTGTTAAACATAAAAGGGATATTATTTCAAAGAGACAACTTTTTTTAGCATTGGAGTATATAATGGAATGTGAATGGAGAATTTGATCTCATGTGTGGGCAATTTTCTTTCAAACTTTCTTTTTCATAAAGTGCTTTAAGCGACACAAATGTATGAATAATATCATAACAATACAACTATGCAACCATGAGCATATCAATAAAGGTCACCAATAAATTTGATTGCAACTTTGGTACATAATTGAGATAATTGAGGTTATTGTCTCATCAAATTGGCCAGGTTTGTAAATTACGAGCATGTTTGCTTAACCTTGCTTAACTTATCTCCTAATTATGGACAAACTAATTGAGCTCAACATTGTAGATGAAATAATCATGCATCGATCCCCACTAGATTCAATATTCAATGCTACTTAATCTCATTATCAATGTCCATGGACTACTCCTATTAAAATTAAATTTTATACATTCAATAGAAAAATAGTTAAATTCTTTAAATGCTCTCTTTAAAAAGAAACCCATTTATTAGATCACCACCAAACTTATACCCTACCTTTTCCTCTAACATTTGTATATAAAAATGCATTTGATTTAGAAGTGCTCCAACATATCACTACCTTGTACCTCAATGGATGAAAGGATACAAAAGTTACATTGCAAGATTGTCTCGTAATTTTAAAAGAAAAATGCATACCAAACAAAGTGTTAATGAATATATTAAATTACTTTCTCCAACTATCTAACATTTAGCCACAAAAAATAAATATTTCCTAGAGTTATTTTTAATATGATAAATAATAGTTTTGTCTAACATGTTAGGTTGTCTAACATGTTAGGTTGTCTAACACTTTATCAAGGTGACTAGATCAAATGGTAAAAATAAAGGCATAGAAGAAGTTGGGAAAGAGTTTATGTAGTAATTAATATGGGAGAACTAATAAGAACAATCATTATAAACCTTTAGAAAACTCAACAAGTTTTAAGTTGAATCTGACATAGTGATTTCGACATTAATAAGGATGTAAAGTGTCTAGTTCCTACCGATAGTAATGTGGAGTTAAGTAATAGTAATATGATAATGTTTAAATATTTGATTGAAAATATAATATTGAGTAAAATAAAATAAAATCTCTTATGATAATTGTTTCACCATGACTTTTCATTCTATTAGTGTAAAAGCTTTAGTGAAAAGTAGAAACATTACATACATATGCACATATAATTGTAAAAATTATATAATTTGATTTATCTGAAAAGATAGAATTTAAAGGAAATGTTTGGTTACAAAATACTTCTTACATTTGTCAATGCCAGGTGTACTGAGAATAGATCAATATTGAGTGTTGCTAAATTATTACCTGTTGGAGAAAAAACTACCTTCTTTTAATATATATTGTCAAATGTTATACAACTATCAACTATATGAATCGTTAAAAAAAATACAGTTTTTAATTGGATAATTGAGTGATTGTACTCATTTCTTATGAATTGTGGAGGGATTTATTAAGTTCACATGAAAGGATGGGATGTTTGCAGTCGTTGTTTAAGAACTACAAGATTGGGGATGTCTTATGTAATACTTGTGGAGCTGAAATTGGAAATTAAAAAGTTAGTGATAGTGAGTGTTGTGAATGTTGCAAGCATTCAACTTAATGAATGGATTATAGAAAATTGAAAGCATTTGAAACCATTACATATGAATTCAATGACAATGATATAATATGGAAGTAAAACATGCTGAAAGATATGTTATTGACTGTGTTTCCTAGTCCATGTACACCTTTATTTATCTTTCATACGATGATATTGCAGATCCAAAAACATGGCAATGATGATGGTCATGTTTTCCCATGCTACTATTGTTGGTTTTAGAGCACACCCCAATCATGAATAATGTGGTCATTTTAACTATAGAACAATGTGCTCATCTAAGAACACCCTACCTAACAAGTAGAAAAAACTTCTAAAAGACCTGGGTGTGGCTAATTTATAGTTCCACAATGTAGATGAAGGCTATTTCATTATTTAAATTTATTTGAGAAGCCATGGGGCCTTCATCATTTTGGATGATGTGGATCACATCAACTAGCTAAATGTCTTTTTCCTAAATAGAGACCGTCAGTACCAACATATAATGATAACAATATTTTGGTTTTTTTGGCTTCCCTCACAACACTTGGTAGCTATAATCACAATGGCTCTAAAATCCTAAATATTTTACAAGGGAAACTATACAGAGAAGCCTAAATTGGATAGTAGAAAATTGAGAAAATACATGTACAAAAGAATGAACAAAGCCAACACAAATTAGAAAAAAAAAATGTATAACTTGAATGGAGACGAATTTCTTACCTTAATATTTGTTAGACAACTGTTGTGCAACTTCACTTAGGAGAGGCTAAGAAGAAGAAATATCCTATACAATACACAAATGTTCTAGATTCTGGATTTTTTGATTCACAATCCCAATGACTAATCTAGATTCAATGCATACATTAAATGTTAACACCATGACTACTCAATATCTCAGGATGCATACAGATTTGTAGATCTTTTCTAATTCTTTGAGATTTGACAATAATGTTTGTCATTGTACTATACGTGTGCACAATAAAGTTCAATAGAAATATTTCATTCTTTGATGAACTAAAAGTTTATAAAAAAGCTTGAACACTAACTGTTCACTGTACAGACAAATAGAATTACATTTAAATATATTCTTAGAAAAATGAATAACATAATTAGTATAGAGAAACATTATATTTTAATAGGAACATGTAAAATTCAAAGATTTCATTAGCTAAATAAACTTCAAAATAAGCATCACATGGATGCTATAGTATCCTGCCTTTCTACAGGAACTAATAATTCTAAAGTGCAACACAAGAAAAGTAAAAAGAAAAAATAACTTAAATTTGATAGTCTTTCCCTCTCCTACATTCTAAGATCTAAATTTATGCTTTGTAACATTTGAGTAAGATTAATAAAAAATTAATTTCTCAGTGTAATAGTTTTATAGTGATTTTGCTAAGATTTTGTTTGACTTTGATTAAAGTTTGACATATTTGATTCTGCAACCAAAATAACTTTACTAATCACACATAACCCTATCAAAACATACCTTCACAACTTTTAAAGCTAAATAAAAGAACTACAAAAGCATGATTGAAAATGCTTAAGGAGATAACTGACAAAAATAATGTGACAAGTAGAAGTGTAAATAAAGCTTGGGTAATAACAATATTGCCTACATTAACAAGACATGGATAATACTTACCACAGTTGATAGTTTCACTAGAATGATTTCATAAATGCAAACCTTTTAAAAGTACAAGCCCTAAAATGAGAAACACAAACTCTTTAAAAAGTCAAGGAGCAAAGAAAATCATACAAAATTTAAAAAACATGTATGTTAGCCTCTAGAATCAATCTTTCTGATATGATGGAAAACTTATATCAACTAGAACAAACAAACCCTTTGTCCAACAACTGCAATATTAAGCATTTAGTTTAAATCAACAACCTTAAACCCTAACAAACATTCAATGGCCTCATGCATTGTAATTTATAGCAAATAAATATTTTATTATCCATCATACTTCATGAGAAGAAGATAAAATTAACCAGAGTACAAAATCATGAATATAGGGTTCACAATATTGAAGAAATCATAGATCTTGTGCCTTATTTCACATCATTACAATATAAGGAACATTCATGTGTTCCACATCTACGAAGTTGTAGAAACATCCACTTACAAATGAGTAAGGAAATATTTGAACTCGACAAAAACTAGAGGCCTCAAAACAAGAAAACCAGATAGAAAATTGGAAAGATAAATATTATAACTGCAAATCCCTAATGACTATGCATTTCGAGAGAAAAGATAAGGTGATAAAACTATATATATAAGATACTACAAACTATTTCCACCTTCTTGAATACCTCCAAGCAAAAGTATATCCTATTTAATGCATGCATAATGTGAAAAATACACAAGGCATGTGGACAATTTATCCATATGGCTCAAAGAAGTGTGCCCTCTTGGACTTTAGTGAATGCAAGATTAAAATAAGAACTCTAATAATGTACTCCTAGTATAGATGCCCATAAAAGTAAATGCGACCAAAGATGATCTAAATTGAAAGGGCCAAAAAATGATAGAATTAAAGCCAACCCACCAACATTGTCATTTCTCAATATGACCATGTATAAGCTGACTACAGTTTCCTTAGCAATACAATTTTTTTGATAGCGTACATATTATTTCCCAAAAGTTGTATGCAGAGGCTTATGCAATTGCATAATTGGCTCGTAATATGGTGGTCTTTTTGAAATGGTATGTAAATGTCTGCATTGCCAGAGACAGTTCTCTTGTCTTAGCATTCTTTTTTCCTCTCTAACAATTCAAGCTATCAATGCACCAACTCTTGCAATAGCACATGCAGAATGTGTAGTCTTATGCTTTGGAATTTGCATATATATTTTTTCTAATGACTTGCTCAATCAAATCTTTGATAAACATTTTTCAAATATGATGAATTTTAACTTTTTTCACCTTTATGATGTAACATAGTGTTTACATAGAAACTATTAAAAACAAGAGCTCTGCGGGAGCAAGAGTCCTTGCCTATTGAGATAAAGAAGAAGAAATCAAATATTTGATTGATTAATTTAAGCAATAATAAAGTCAAACCATAACAATGAAATGGGAAGAAAATCACTTCACACTAGCAACTTTTTTTTGGTAATTCTAGTTTTTTAGTACAACTTAAAAATAATTGTATAATATTAAACTAAATTCCATAATTATAAGCATTTTCTCGTGTTTAACTATAGAACAAATCTATTTTTAACAAAAGACAAGGACTCTAGTTTAGTTTTCTTGTTTTCCTTTTGTTCTTTTATAATTATTTTATATATTTATTTATTTTAGTCTTAAAATGGACTTCTCCTTATTAGTACTTGTCGGTAGGCTAAGCACTATTGCAACATATTTTGAATTTTATGCTTTAATTAGTGATTAATTTTTTGGGTTTCTACACTCAGAATTAATCGATTTTAACTTTTGTTATCAAACTAATATGTTGCATAAGCATAGATGCAAGATTTTTAACTTTACAATTTTCAGAAAATATATTTGTAAGATTTGACTGGGTGAATTCATTTAGCTCTTATATGGTCGGCTTTGATGGATTGTAGATTTTTATTAAGGTGATTATGATTCATCTTTAATATTTTTTTGAATGTAAGTGGGTTGGTTTAAGATTTTATATTTTAATATTGCATTTTTTCATAGTATAATTTTTATCATTTAATTAAAAATACTAAAACAATGATATTTCTTATATTATATAAGTGTTTAAAAAATATTATGATTTATTTATAATATATTAGTATCCCATGATATATATGCAATAAAACATATATAAATTATAATTAATATCATTATAGAAACTATAAATATATAATATTTTTATTAATTAAAATATTTTATAAATTATAACAAATTTATTAAATTAAAACTATATCTGTATAAAAACTAAAGGCAAGTACTAAGCCACTATGTGGCACTTGTTTCTTTTGTTTGTTATGTTGTCTATTTTGAACATAATTTTTTAGTTCATTCTTATGATTTTCTCTTATATTTCTTTCTTTTAGTACATTTTAATTATTATTTTTTTCTAAAAAAAATGCTTTTGTGAAAATTTTATTCCTTATTTCTCTATAGAGCTATAGCCCCTTCTCATTGTTTAAGCAAAAAACACTTGATAATGTATTTCACCATGGATTATAATAGAAATATTGTATCAACATTTTTGCTTTGGTCAAAACTATGCCCTTTGTTATGGTCATCTATGTTGTGTTATTCCTCATACATGCAATCAACGCTATTTGTAGGGATATTTTGAATTGTTAATAGTATAAATTATTTTAGTGAAAAGTAAGGACTATATTTTTCATTTAATTTAAATAAATTTATAATGTCCTCTCTCCTACAACAAATAGAGTTATGGAGTTAAATCTCTAAAGCTAATGGAACAATAAGTGTATCTCTTAAGTTTAGGACAAGGACTTAGGGGCATCAGGAATGAATTTTAAAAATTAATCTTTCCAAATCTTAGAATCTTAAATTATTATTTTTATTGTACAAATTAATAGAAATGGATTAGAATAAATTTAATTTTAAATATTGATAATGAAATTTGTTTAAAAAAAGTAATGACATGTTATATTAGTATATATTAACCAAATATGATTTTAAATACATAATTATTAGCTTATTTTATGATTTTAAATACATAATTATTTGCTTATTTTAAAGGATCTTTTTGAGATTTCAATTTTATTTAGTATTGACATGGAACAATATTTGATTGTATAGATTGAAATCTTATATTTAAGTAGGCGGCCACAACTTATTTCTATAAGCAAGATTTTCTTACTAATTTTTATAGATTTCTTATCATCTATACATATGCTCTCTATCATTTATCCTCCCTATAAAAATAAGTTTTATATCTTTCATCCAATTAATGGGGAATTAAAGGTAAAATACTAAATTTCCACCTACAAAAATGAAAATTATAATTTTTGGTCTATTCAAAGCTTTCTTCTATGGAGTCAGTGCATTGATTACGGGTTTCCAAGTTTCCTGGCATCTGGTATGAAGGCGTTTCACTATCAAAAAGCCATCCAGATCGATTCCCGCTCTTCTGAGTGCCGAGTGTAGTGCATGTGACAACTGATTTTGAATAAGAAGTAAGAATTTGGAGGGAGCCACCCCCACCCACAACTTTACTTCAAATCATTTATTGATAGCGCATCTATGAACCTTGTCAGATCCCCTCCTATGTCAGGATTACTATTGGAGGTTGTAGATCATGTTTACAACTGGTGATTATGAGGGCAGATTGGGGAGTAATGAAGTGTGGGAGCTTAGCTGATGAAGAACACCATTTCTGAAGGGAAAGCAATTTTAATCTGTGGTATCTATTTGGCTTTGGGGAGAAGACCAAATGGCCGCATGAACATAAGATGAGTTGAGTTTAATTTGTCTGAAAATTTGCAATTGCTTGTGTGAGCTCTTGTAAGAGTTTTTAGTTGAATTGGGCAAAGGGAATCCAATTGTGCGTGATGCAGAATAGAACAACCTTTTAAGCTAGCAATAATTCTAGGAATACATTAGAGACACGTGTTTGTCCCATCGCTTTCATTGGGAAGAACTTATAGATAAGTGGAGAGGTGGAGAGTTGACAATCAAGAAGTTTCCAGAGAACTCAAGGAAAAGCAATCTTATTTTATTGTTTTAATTTTTGTATTTTTTCAAGAAAAAAATGATTAAACCTAGCTAAATGGGAAGTGGCGAATAGGAAAAAGAGAAAAATAGTTAGAAATAGATTTTAAAAATAAAAGAACTTAAAACTTTAAAACTGTAATATTTGTT
The DNA here is from genome assembly GCA_028749045.1 of Cupressus sempervirens. Taxonomy (NCBI): domain Eukaryota; kingdom Viridiplantae; phylum Streptophyta; class Pinopsida; order Cupressales; family Cupressaceae; genus Cupressus; species Cupressus sempervirens. The sequence continues at coordinate 249,689,892 of CM053788.1, read as the reverse complement.
ATGACATAAATTAATTAGTATTGTGCAACTGAAAACATTAGTTCCTTGCTTATATATAGGCAGGGACTAAAAATCTAATTTGCTATCAGTTGATTGCTTAATCATTGTTTAAAGACCATTGCCTCTATAATAGTTTCCTACCTCAGAAGTATGTAATAAGCACTCCACTTTTGACCTTTAAACACTTTAAAATCTTGGTTTAAAAGTTTGATTTAACCTTTAAACACTTTAAAATCTTGGTTTAAAAGTTTGAATCAACCTCATTGTTATATATTATTCCTAAATCTATATCTGGATTAAACAATCTATTTTTTAATATCATAATTGAAACTTTAATGAACAAAACCATTACATCTCTAATTTGATGAAAATATAAATTCGACCATTCCGAGGGTGTCCTTGGCATCTCTAGCGGAGGGGCATTTGTTGAAATAAATAGCACGCATATGTGAGTTCAAACCCCAAAATCGATGGAAAACAAACTTTTATGGTGAGTGTGGAGGCGCCAGCATTGAAAAGAGCGGGTGCGAATTCATTACCTGGGAGAGTGGCATTCAAGGAGGAGCTTGTGCTGTTGTTCCCAAAGGAAGAACTCAGTGCATTATCCATGTGACCGAAGGCGAAAAGCCGCCTCCGCCACTAACCTAACGGCAACTTCTCCGATTCTTGGCGTCTGATCTGCTTGAGTGATTCTCCACACCGGTTTGGCCACAATTCTGGAATGCAAAATAACTGGACAATATAATTTGTAATCAGGATTAGGAGAAGATGGTTTCGGATTCCGAAATAGCAGAGCGGCTCAAGGAAATTCTGAACACAGCAGATTTGACAACCACCACAACTGCTATCATTCGTCGCAGGCTTCAAGATGAACTGCATATTGATTTGTCCAACAAAAAAGCCTTCATTAGAGAGCAAGTTGACCTCTATTTGCTCCACCAACAGCAGCAACAAGAACATAGCAACAATGAAGTAAAGGAAGAAGAAGATAACAACAATGAAGTAAGACAAGAAGAAGAAGAGGCTGAGCGGTCCTCTGAACAAGAAGAGGACGACCGGGGAGAAGATGGGGATGACGAAGAAGAGGAGGAGGATGAAGACAATGACAAGATACGCAAGAAAAAAGGGTACCCATTTTCGCCCCCACCTTTTTTTCTCATTTCGCATGCTATTGTAGATAAAATGGGATGGTTTTTGCAAAAGCAATCGATGAAATCGAACCTTTTTCGGGCATTCAAATGCAGGATAATTGTCGGAATTAGGGCTACATTTGTATGTTTCCATCAAGTCACCAAGTGATGGGGTTCTTCTCGGTGAATAAAATGCATCTCTTTTGTGAACAACACGAGGCTGCTTAAGAACCAGTGGTGCTTATTGGAAAGCATGTCGTTGAAATTCATTTAGTACTTTTAAATAAAAAGCTTACATATTTCAGGAAAAAATGTAAAATTTCAGTTCAAAAAAATTCTCTTAACGTTTCGGATTGGAAAAATTAAATGTCGAATGTGCTTGCCTAGCAAGTCCAATCCAAATAAAAAGCTTACATATTCCAGGAAAACAATTGAACTTTTCCCTTCGTAAAGAAAAATCTCTCTTAACGTTTATTGGAAAAATTAAATGTCGAATGTGCTTGCGTAGCAAGTCCAATCCAAGCCGATGATGCAAATTTACTAACTATTGTCACATGAGGGAGCGGTTACAGGAGTCTATAGGTGTTCTAGCAACGAGTTATCGAATATTAGCGTGTTAATACTCTGAAATGGTAATCTTTTTTCGTTAGCCGATTGTAGTGTTTACCAAATTATATCCAAAGTCAGAGTTCGTACTGGAACCTAGTTTTGTGCCAATGATTGACGTGCGAAACCCAAAAGGATTCATACCTAGCTATTATATTGCCGCTTACAATTAGATATGTCGTGCCTTAATTATGCTCCGAATTATTGATATGCAAAACTCAGCTGGTTCATGCTTTTCTATGATAATGCTTCTTACAATTAGATGAATTTTGTAAATACTGCAGTTAACCTTTCTAAGCAGGATAAAGGGGTTTGTGAAAGATAATAACATGTTTCTCACGCACAGATGACATGCATTACCACTAACTGATGTTAGCATTACCACTTACTAACAACCACCGTAGAGATTTTCATCCCAACTCATATTGAATATATACAATAAGACATTTTTTAGACATTGAAAAATGATAATTTGAGAGGCCAGGATTTGTAGTTTAATGGTCTTAGAGTAATTTGTTGTTTGCGTGCCTGTCAATATGCGCTTAGAAAGTGATGGAACAGACAGTATTTGTGAGCTGTTTGTCGGTTTTGGTTAGCAAACATTGTCTAGTTTTATTATAATCACAGAAGTGGTAGCACTGAAAGCTTCCCAACAAGAAAGCAGAGAGGATTCAAGTATCATGCCCATGTGCCATATCACGTTGCAAATCCAATTTATAGTACATGGGCTGGGAATCCTGGTTAAGAAATACACCATGGCCGCAAGTGAAGGGCAACATATTCTTTCTTAGTGCTCTGACCTAGTTTCCACAGTAAGGCTATAGAGGTCTGAGTCGTTCTTGGTTTGTGACCTTTGGGTACACAACTAGTTTATATATTTATGCAGAAATTATCGGAAATAAAAGAAGCAGGAAAAGGGCCATCTACTTTTGGCCATGTGATTTGAGATACTCTCAATGGAGGACACAGACTCCGACCAGTAATCTGCGAGAAAATACTGATTGACTATAGTAGGATTATTGTTCCAACAGAATTGGTGTTGTAGAACGCTTCAATGGAAGAATCTTTGTATAAGAAATTTAGAGTATGTAAAGGAACTATCTTAGAGTGGTATTAGTTATTTCTAATCATGTGTTTGGGTTCCTTGCAAAAATTGAATCTATGTTTTAGTCATTGAAACAATTGCTTTCTTAAGCTTTGAATTTTGCTCTTAATTTTTTTAAGGTTTGGTGGGATGAAGGCTAGTGGACACGAAAAATTGATTGAAAGTGATAAAGGAGACTGAATTTGCCAGATGTGTGGTACAGTGGCAGATCATCAATGGACAATTTAGGTGGTGCTTCTCTAGGGTCTCTTGTTAAGAGTCTGCACAACCCCCATAGTGGGGTTTGTGATCCCAAATTTTTGATACGCTCAATGACAAGAAGTTTAGTGGGTGGCTACACAAAAATTGAGTGTAGGGGTTAACGGAGAATGAGTTATCAGTCATGTGTAGTGGCAGATGATCAGTGGACAATGTTCGGTGATTTACTGCAGCCCTCCTTTAAAAGCTGTGTTTAGTGTATCTATGGGTTCTGCTTTCTTGCCTAGCATGTAGATGTCTGGCTGAGCTGTTATGTAATTTAGATTTGTTCAACGAGCAATTTGTAGTGGTGTGTTGGTGGCTTGCAGTGGGTTTTTGGCAGTTTATTTTTGGCTTGTTTGAAGCTTTGACAACCCTTTGCAGTCTTATACTTGACAGCATTGGAAGCTACGACATGGTAGCTTGTTTAGGAATAATCTTGCTGGCATTTTTTGTCATTTCACCAAAGATTTGCCTATTTATGCAATTTGTGCCATTACTGATTATAGGGAACCAATGAAGTCCAAGTGCTAGTGCCACTTCGGTAGATCAATCCAATTGACACATAATAGTGAAAAGCAATTTGGATAAGTAATGGATTAGGTGGTGACAAACAATATGATCACATTAGTGAGTTTGTAGTGTCTACTGTCTAGTGCGAGTACTGTGCCTCGATGGCCACATGTCCGGGGTCTGCGTGATTGGGCGATGGTCCCTGCCCTCGAATGCTTTGGTGGAAGGCAGTTGTGCCCTGCAATACCACCATTAACACCCAAGATAGCCACCCTTACCATCAGGCCAATCTTTTGGTGTAGTGGTTGGGCCTTAGTGGTATCAGAGATGAGGTGTGATGTCACCTTTTTGGGTTAGTCAAGATTGATACTTATTTAATCAAATTTAATGTTTGTAATGATCATTTTAGTTATCAAATGATAATATTATTTGGATTTATGACCGGAAGGTATAGAGATGTTATCTAGGTTCCCTAGACACCATCTATGGACTCCCTCAAAGTTTATAGGTCCAAGCCTATTTTATGAAGATTTACGGGACGCTGACCCCCACCCTCTATTGGGATAAGTTCCATTAGATTGGATTTATACAAGCCTCTCCTTGGTAACATTGTGTGCTTACGATCACCAATCAAATAATAGTAATATTTATTATTCATAATAAAGTTATTCCCCTTATAATAATAGAAAATTATTCCAATTTTGAATGATAATTTAATTATAACTCAAGATACTAGTTTAGTTTTTATAATTATTCGCAATAATAATAAGTTCATTCTTATTATATATTAGAAATTATACTATATTAACACAAAACATTATTTTTAGTACTAATGAACTAATGCCATTTTTTCTATTTAATTTTGAATGACCCTCATGAATGATTATAGCCATCTAACTAATAACTAATTAATATATTGTTAAACAATTTACTAATTGTAATAACCCCAATAGGTTATAACTTCTTCAAACACCAAAAATCTTTATACTTCAGTTGTTTGACATTTCGTCAAACACTTTGCAAGCAAGCTTTGATACCATTGTAATGACCCTCCTCAAATCTGCTCTCAAAAAATGCTGATGAAAGCTCAAGGAATTTCATCAAACAATTCACATGCAAGGGACGTATGACTGATATAGTATTTCAGCTAGCTTCAAATGACTTTTTCTTCAATTTGCATCAATGAGAATCGTGTGCTAGAAGACTACAATGGACTACACAATGACCTAACATGAGTGTGCTACTAATTTTGACAATATTCAGTGCATATATATGATCTAAGCATGAGAAATGAACACCTACAGCCAACTGACATTTTTACAAACAGTTGGTATGCAAACTAACTAGCTGATAAATAATGATATTAAATTGCTTAAATGACACCATCAACTATTATCTTCTTAATTGCAATGAAAATTACAATGCTCATGAAATATGGCCAAGACTTTGGCATTTACATGGATTACAAAATGATAATGCTGGTATAATGCACACTTACAGCTGAAAGCTTATAACACCCTAAAAACCAATACTAACAAAAGAATTTGGTTGTAGATGGCTGTAATAATTTCCTTCTATGCTGCCCTTTCTGCTTTGCTTTTTTCAAACTGTTTTTTCGGCCTGCTTTTTTCGGTTCTGCTTTTTCGGACTGTTTTTTCGTACCCGCTTTTTCAGTCTGCTTTTTCGGTTCTGCTTTTTTCGGACTGCTTTTTCGTACTCGCTTTTTCAACCTACTTTTTCGGTTCTGCTTTTTCGGATTGCTACTATGTTGAATCTCAAGACCATATCTTTCAATGGCGTCAAGATTTTCAGCTTGAAGAGATTTTGTCTTCCAAACTATTGAGACATAATCTCCAGAAAATTTTCCAATTTCTTTGATATTTCCAAGCATACTAAAAAGAAGCTCTTCCCTTTTTTTTATAGTGTTCTCACAAGAGCTCAATCCTTCGTTTTCTCAATGTGGGATAAAACATAACTCCCTTTATGTAACTTATGTCTCCAATGTGTTATAAAATAGAGAGGACTCTTTTAATTTAAATATTTCCCACAAACTATAGTCTATGCATTAATAAAGTTAAATATTTAAATTTAACTTTATAAAATAGCTTTATCAATGCATAACAAATCTTATCAATGATGAACAAGTCTTCTTGTCGATTTTAAACAATTACTATCGACATACCGTTGCCACTGGATGTTCGCCCATGTCCAAGATGACTTACTATAAATAGTAAGTATGCCCAAAGTTGCCTCAAAACCCCTCAGAAAGACCTGCAATTGAAACTATCTAGGCCAAATGGTCTCTAAGCCCCTTTAATGTCTTGGTTAGCCTACAAGACCGTGGGGAAATAGGTTAACGACGACATCATGCTATGAATGCTAAAAAGGGGACATTATAGTCCGCCTTTCCCAAAATTGCTTGTCCCCAAGCAATGGCCGAACAACAACCCAATCAATCCACCTAGATCCCAAATGTAGTCATGAACTATACTGCTGTCAGTCAACATAGGCTCCTGCAACAACCTCTGAAAATTAACCAAGAGGAATCCATAAATGAATCGTGAATCATGGTGCAACTGAACTCCAAATCCACTACTGCCACAGTCAGGAACCCACGAGGCACAAACCCTCAAAATATTAGACCCCAAGTAGAGTAGATCACCCAAACTGTCAACATAATAAACACCATCCACACAACCCATCGTGTTATGCAGAATGCACACTCCAACTCTGCTACAATGGTGACCACTCCCACATGAAACTGCACCAAATACAGAGAATCCACACACTGTACATCTACTGCAGTTAACACAACTCTGCAGATTACCAGCCACTGTCTCAATACCATAACACCCATGCACTGCTAATGGTGAATAGTCATTACACGGTAGATAGCAAAAATGAGAGCCCAGTCCAAACCTGTCTGCCATCAACTCCTCAACACATGGATCAAAAGCAAACCAATGAACATATCCTTTAGTATATTGTCGGTAAAAAGAACCAATCTCAGTCAACAACTCACCATGAACAAGTGATACAACCCACTGTGACTGATCACCAGCTAAGTCAGGAGATGTCATAGCCAAAGGAGTACAATCAATAACAACAACCGCTGAAGCATCACTCCCAAACTCCTGCTCTAAGTCATGTATTATCAAGCTATCAACCACAGAACCTATTGCCATGTCATGCCCATCACAACTCTCATCCTGTGGCGTCAAACCGTCCCATAACTGATGACAAGCACTAGGAATCAAAGTATATCTCCATATCATCATCTCATCAACATGGTCATCAAAGGTAAATTGATGAGCATACCTCACAGTGTAATGTCGATAGAATGCGCCAATCTCAGTCAGTGGCTCAGACTGCAACCCAGATGAAACTAACTGCAATCGATCACTAACCAAGCTGGAACTAACTACTACCTCTGAAGACATCGCTAAGGGAGTAGTATCACTAGCAGGAACCATGCCAACTGCCGGATCACCAACATCACACATGATCTTTGATACAACATCTCTAGTCTCCGTGCCATCAGTACTAGAGGCCACCACCATGTTAGGCATACCACAACAATCTGCTATAGCACCCAACTCAATTGAACCTGACTCTAGTGGGAACGGAACCGATATGCCAATGTTAGTATCAAGGATGGATGCATCCCCATCTCCACTGTCTCTGACAACCTCGACCATGGACATCCTCGGATCACCAGACACCGCAGCTTGTGACTGTACAGAATCTAGTAAAGACTGCAGTCGCTCTAACTCCATGGTCACCTTAGCCAAATGAAACTGTGACTCCTCGAAAGCCAACTGTGTACTCTCAAGAATCTCAGAAGTCACCTCAAGCTGCTGAGTAAGCTCACTCACTTCATCTTCCTTGGCCAATAATGCATCGTATGCTATACTCCCCCACTCCATAAGATAATCTCTGTCGGCTACCAACTGCATATAATCCTGTCTCAGAATCTAAATAGCCTCCCATAAAGAGTGGATCTCTGTCAAGGAAAGATAACTACCTCCCTGCTCATCACTAGTAGGAGAACCCCATCCATAAACTGCTAACAACTGACGAGCAGCGTCGAAATGTTGGCAAGCGATAGAAATGTCTCGCTCACTAACTCTCAACTGACTAGACACATGATGGCACTGGCTAGACTGTCTCCTATAAACCTCCTTTGACGCACTGTCTAAAGGAGTATCCTCAAAGTTACTGGTCTCTAGAGTATTACCATCCATATCCTGCGAATCAACTCCAAAGCTCATATCAACATTAGTATCAAAAACTGTAGCATCGCTGTCCAACCCCTCCGTACTATAAGAAACTGCTGAGGAAACTAAGTCGTCAAAACTGTCCACAACATCCCCCTGGGTGTCATCTGTAATAATTAGATCCTGGGACTCTCCTGTAAACTCTGTCATCTTTGAGAAATCATCAACATGTGACCTGACTGTAAAAGAAAACTGAGTCCCTGCTATATGCGCTAACTCCCAAACTGAGCTCACCTCAAGACAAAGCTCGTCCACATGTCTCTCAGAATCCTGGAGAGCCAAGTGAATACACACCAAGGAATTTCGAGTATCCTCCAACTCATGAGAAAACCAGTCAACCTCCTCTTCCTTCTTCAATGCATCTAAATAGATCCCTGCAAGATTAAGGAGATGATTGCGATCTGAAAGTAGGTGTATGTAACTTACCTTCATTGCCTCCATGCCTTCCTTGATTTGCTGTAAGTTGTCACAAGAACCTGTTGTGACTCCTTTCTGTCTCTCCTGCAGTTGAATCATCCAAATGTGATTCTCAATCAATCCATGCATCCTGTCATGATGAGATAAAGCCGCGACAATATCCTTGTCCCCTGTCTTTAGCTGGCTTGCCAAACCAAGTGAAGAGCTACTAGCCTCTATCTCATGTGAAGAAGCGTCCAACTGTGCTTGATACTCATTTTCTGCAAAGTCCTGAATGCTCACTTTCTTATCAACTGTACTATCCTCAAACATGACAGTATCCTCAACTGCTGTAACTTCATCCAGCCCAACTGTACTGGAATCACTATTTGTGTCAATCACGCAATCCGGTGTGCCTATGATATCACCTTCTGATGCAACTGGCTCAACCTGCACAACCTTTGAAACCCCTTCTGCCTGTGAAGATGATGCAGATAAACCATTACCTGAAGATGTGCTAATGTCTCCCTGTATTGAATCAGCATGTCTGTTAAACTCCTCATACAAGTTTCTGCCTGTCATAGGGAAGGTACGATCCTTAGGCCTATCAAAACGTTCAATCAGTCTCTCCGTAAACTCCACATATGAGGTAATGTGTGCATGACCCATAGTGACCATACCATGATGCCACCACTTGTGTGCTAACCCATCCAGGTGAATTGCTTCGTACTTAATAGCTTCTTCCTCAGGCATAGGGTTCATTTGAAAATATGTGTCAAGCTTTTGAACCCAAGCTCTTGCTGTAGACTTCCCCGAGCCATCATAATATGGTAATTGAAGTTTCCCTACTTTCTTTCGTAGCTCATAGCTCTGGTTCTTGTCATGTCCACATGGCATATGCTTCATCCGCACATCTATATACTCCCTAAAGGTAATTGCAGCTATAAAATTTGGACCTCCGGCTTTCCAATCTCTCCTCAGCTGGTCCTGTATATCAGTGATCTGGGGCTTTGGTACAGGCTGCTCTGGAGCTCTAGGAGGAAATGTTGGAACCATGGGCCTCGAACTCACTGTCCTAGTTTGTTGGGGTGCATGATCGAAATTGTTCTCAACCTGTTCGCCTCCATTATGTGCCCCATCCTGATTATTACCATTCTGATTATTTCCTCCAACCACATTAGCATTCAACCCCATTTGACGAGCCATCATCTACATCATAAGCTCAAATCTCTGACTTTGTTCCTGTGCTCTTTGCTTTGCTGATCGCTGTCCCTGTGCTAAAGTGTCTAATAATTGTAAGAATCTTTCCTTTCCCTGATCTGGACCGGCATTCATTTTGTCAAACATTTTTCTCTCTATCTGGCTAATCCAAATTCCCAATAAGACCTCCATAAGATGGCAGGAAACCGCTCTGATACCACTGTAATAACCCCAATAGGTTATAACTTCTTCAAACACCAAAAATCTTTATACTTCAGTTATTTGACATTTCGTCAAACACTTTGCAAGCAAGCTCTGATACCATTGTAATGACCCTCCTCAAATCTGCTCTCAAAAAATGCTGATGAAAGCTCAAGGAATTTCATTAAACAATTCACATGCAAGGGACGCATGACTGATATAGTATTTCAGCCAGCTTCAAATGACTTTTTCTTCAATTTGCATCAATGAGAATCGTGTGTTAGAAGACTACAATGGACTACACAATGACCTAACATGAGTGTGCTACTAATTTTGACAATATTCAGTGCATATATATGATCTAAGCATGAAAAATGAACACCTACAGTCAACTGACATTTTTACAAACAGTTGGTATGCAAACTAACTAGCTGATAAATAATGATATTAAATTGCTTAAATGACACCATCAACTATTATCTTCTTAATTGCAATGAAAATTACAATGCTCATGAAATATGGCCAAGACTTTGGCATTTACATGGATTACAAAATGATAATGCTGGTATAATGCACACTTACAGCTGAAAGCTTATAACACCCTAAAAAGCAATACTAACAAAAAAACCTGGTTGTAGATGGCTGTAATAATTTCTCTCTATGCTGCCCTTTTTGCTTTGCTTTTTTCGAACTATTTTTTCGGCTTGCTTTTTTCGGTTTTGCTTTTTCGGACTGCTTTTTCGTACCCGCTTTTTCAGCCTGCTTTTTCGGTTCCGCTTTTTCGAATTGCTACTATGTTGAATCTCAAGACCATATCTTTCAATGGCGTCAAGATTTTCAGCTTGAAGGGATTTCGTCTTCCAAACTATTGAGACATAATCTCCAGAAAATTTTCCAATTTCTTTGATATTTCCAAGCATACTAAAAAGAAGCTCTTCCCTTTCTTTTATAGTGTTCTCACAAGAGCTCAATCCTTCGTTTTCTCAATGTGGGATAAAACATAACTCCCTTTATGTAACTTATGTCTCCAATGTGTTATAAAATAAAGGGGACTCTTTTAATTTAAATATTTCCCACAAACTATAGTCTATGCATTAATAAAGTTAAATATTTAAATTTAACTTTATAAAATAGCTTTATCAATGCATAACAAATCTTATCAATGATGAACAACTCTTCTTGTCGATTTTAAACAATTACCATCGACATACCGTTGCCACTGGATGTCCGCCCATGTCCAAGATGATTTAATATAAATAGTAAGTATGCCCAAAGTTGCCTCAAAACCCCTCAGAAAGACCTGCAACTGAAACTATCTAGGCCAAATGGCCTCTAAGCCCCTTTAATGTCCTGGTTAGCCTACGGGATTGTGGGGAAATAGGCTAACGACAACATCATGCTATGAATGCTAAAAAGGGGACATTACACTAATTATATATTCTTATGAATAGATTCACTCCCCCATAAATATTCAACACTTCATGCACTAGGCTGGTGTGATACCTTACTTATTTTTTTGTTTTGGGGTAGAATTTTGTGATCTAAACATTGGTATAGGATGTTTGAGATCTCTGTTTCTGAATGTTTCTGCAAATCACAAATCCCAATTTTTGCAACTTCAAAGGCTTAGTTCGGGCTCATTTGGACACATATTTAAGTTCCATTTTTTTGAAAGTAATAATTTTTCATCTACTTTCCAGATCTACAATCAGATTATAGGCTTGTGTGGATAGAAATACAACTTTTAGAAATAGGTCCTTTTCTGCATTGTATTGCTTTGATAAAACTTCAAAATTGTTGTACATCTAAGCTACATTACTAAGTACCAGATTTGATGGTATGGGGTCTTATATCTTTTATTTGGCCCCCTTTACTATACAACTTGACTTTCTTATCATTTTTAGTGTAAGTGTAATGATCTTATTATTGGTTTGCCACTTTTGATGACAACATGAGATGATATCCATTTATAATGCATGTTCTACTCAACTTGCATGACATGGATAAGGAGTCCGACTAATGAGATGCCCCTTATAGTCATGTATATCAACTTTTAATATATATGACTCAAATTTGATGCATTCCATTATATGGATCGATCCCTTCATATGTTCTTCCTTGTTAGTATATTTCTCATTCGGTGCCTTTGTTCTTTGATTATGTTGTTGTACTTATAGTACCCATATTTGTTAATTGGGTCATGACCCTACATTCGTGGTCATATGTTAATAATGGTTATTAATTTCTAAAATCATATTGTTATTGATTAAGTGAATAATGTTGTTATTGTTTTAATTATTGCTTATATCTTTTCATATTATATATATTAATTCGTTGTTATCTTAAATAGATTCTATTATATGATTATGAATTGATTAAGTATATATATTGGTAATTTGTATATTTAATTATGTGTATTCAACATATTTAAATTTATCTGATTGATAAATAAAATGGCCTAAGCCTTGATACATAAAGTACACAGATTCATCCAGATAATCATCTTTTAGTCCCAAGTTACATTTTCTGCCTTCCCTCTAAGTCGTTCCTCGTTCTTCCCTTCTTTTGCCTTCAATCCGGATCTTTATATAAGCTAAGCTTTACATCTTGCACTTATGTTAAGGATAAAGCTCTGAAAAGTCACAAAACATGAATACAAAAATTGCATAGAAACAAAATGTAAAGTGATAAAAGCATTTTCTTAAACAAAAATAAAATATACATCAAAATCATCAAAAAATATAGCTGATAGAGCTAAGAAGTCACTCCTCAACCGAGAAAACATATTTAAAGCATTGTGATTATTATTTTGTCACACTGAAGGATGATTTGCCGGCTTAGTCACATAAAAATCCAACAGAATTTAAACCTTAGATCTATGTTACTCTACTGGCATAAAATGGAGGGAAAGGGTCTCCCATCATTCTAAATGTTTGTCGAGTCCAAATTGGATGATTCTTTAACCTCCAAATCCACCTCAAACTCATATTTTCAGGCTCCAACACCATCTTTTGCGATGAATTTGTCTATCCAATCATATTGTTTTGGGATGTGAGATGTAAGCAATGGGTAAAAGCTAAAGAAAGACCCTGTAAACTATGGATGAACTTCTAAAAAATCTAAATCATCCCTAATTCAAATGTAGTCCCTATATTGAGATTTTGACTTCTTATGTCTGACCTACTTCTATACCTATATTATGATTGATTGTAATCTTATCAAAGGTCTAACATAGTGTGAGGGCTCCAGATAAAATAGAGTCCAATCTCCAATTAATGAGGGATCCTTTCCTTATAGCATTTATTATAATTGCAAAATCTCCTTCAAGCTCTACACTCTTACAACCAAGAGTTTTACACAATTCTAGTCCTTTAACTAAAGTTGTTAATGCCGCCCAATTATTAGTTTATATTCCTATATATCTTGCTAAATTTGCTAACTCCACACCTTTTGAGTTATGGATAATACAACCAATGCTTGCTTTGCTTGAATTCCCTCTTGAAGCTCCATCGAAATTGAGTTTGAACTATCCCTCTTTGGGTGGTGGCCATTGGCACAACTCTTGTTTTCTTTTTGCAGTTCCCCGTTGCTATTATAAAGGGGGTAATTTTAGACCAATCCACTTGCCTCTTATTTTCTCATCCCAGTGAGACATTATAGCCTCCTTTTGTTTATTCAAAACCCGACTATTGGTAAGTTTAATGACAGAAGTCTCAATTTTAATTAGAAGTCCTTCTACATTTATATTCTTATCCTAAAAAATTCTTTGGTTGAGTTCCTTCCATAATTCCCATAGGACTATGGAAGGTGTAGTATCATAAAGAGCTATAAATACTATCCTTTTTGAGGGGCCAAGCATGTAGCATATCCGTTAAAATTCTTTTCCCTATTTAAATAATTGATTTTATAATGTTTAAAGAGTTGTTGTGGGTGAGGACTTTTGCATATTACCATTAATGAGTTTTCAAGTGTATTTGATCAATGATTGGCTTTTTGTAGATTTGACGTAGGAGATATTACGATAATAGATTATAGTCTATTATTAGTTAATGATAGTGTTGGCGCTCAAAAATTACAGCCCTGATTTTGAGCACTGTTGAGAAATTAAGCCCTATGAAAGCTTTTTGGTGCCTATGTACCCGACTGCCGGTCTGAAGCCCAAAAGGTGTTTAATGTTTCTAACACCTTATATTCAGCCTGTTTATGCATTTCGTGAAGTTAAATTGAGTTCCTGAGTCTTTTGACGAAGTCGTATTTCAAGCATTTTCAAATTTGCATTTTTACGCCAAGTGTCAAACAGCGACAAGAGGCTATGTTTGCATTTGAATATTTCGCACCTAGAAGTGTGTCATGACTTGCCACTTTGAGATTATCTAGTGTCCATACCTGAGAACCTATGTTTCAGATTTCGAGTCATTTCGAGTCCGTTTAACTAGGTTTTGAATCCCTCAAAGTTGGCAATTTAATATTTTTATGCTGATGCACGTTGCGCATAATTCTGGGAAGCTCTGTTTGACATGCAATAACTATTGACCAGTTGACCCAAATGTTGAAATTCCTTTTGTGTTGCATTATAGACATCAGAGACTTGTCATGTTTCAAGTTTCAGCTCTTGACGAATCCGTTTGATCAGTTTTCAAACGTGATTCAAAATGAAATTTCTGACTTTTTGCTGGTGTCAGTATTTGCAGATTGATTAGTAGCCCTGTTCGTGGCGTCATAACTCCTAACCCGTGATTGGTCAAGACAAATGGTTTGTTCCCCTATATTGTCCACTGAAAATATTACAAGTGTGTCAGTTTTTAGAAATTGACGAATCCGTTTGCACACTTTTCCAAGGTCATTCCATTTGTAAAAGTTGTTATGTTGTCATTGTTCCCTATCCTACAAATCCAGGTAGCCAATTTCAAACACTTGCCAAATTTTCCCAGTTATTCATCATAAGCCTAAATCGTAGATCCATAATGTCCTCATGACAGAGAACTAGTGTCTCAGTTTTCGTTTCCCCATGTGCTCATTTACCTAGTTTTCCAAGGCGATTCGAAACCCAGTTTGTTGTTTTCTGACATGTTTTCTTACAGGTAAATCTGAGAAAACAACTTTGACGGTCAATATCTTTTGACCTAAAATTCGTCATGAGAAGAGATTCGACAGGGTAGAAGTGCAAGGAAGAAAGAATCAGCCTGCCAGTTTCTAGAGCCCGATCAGGTGATTTGGTCAGTTTTTAAAGGCAGTCAACAGACCTCCTGACATTAAATTGGCAGTTTGCAGATTAGTGGTAAATTGATTTCCAGTTGATTAATTGGTGATCGAACTCGTTTCTAATCAGTGCCAAATGGTTAATAGATCATTTTGAGGATTCGGTTAGTCATTCAGAAACAATTTTTTTTAACTAGGCCACTTTAGGGCCCGAGTAATTTCATCTGATTGCAATGAGTTAAACTTGGAATTAGCAAAGTTTTTAAAAGGGTACTTATCTCCCGCCACAATGTGTTCAGGATCACTTCCAAGATAGTTTGTCATTAAAGAAGTTAACAATATTTGTGAGTGGTCACTTCATTTCCAGCCACATGTAGATCATGCCAAGATAGTAACTGTGGTTGGTATTGAGAAACCTTGTTTCAAAAGTCATGTGAAAATGTTATTGAGTCGAATCCCATGATAGAGGGAAGTACTGTGGAAAGTAGTGGGCTAGGCGATCTGCTTGATTCTCATATTAGGCATCTTAGTAATGCTGATTGTAAATTCCTTCGTCATTAGGACCAATTGATTGATTTGAAGCTCAGGATTCTCAGTGAAATATGGAGAAAGCCTAGTATGCAACATGAGGAAGATGGTGGTTGTCTTGCTTCCATGGTTCTTGATAGTTCATCTAACTGCATATGAGAGAGACATAGAAAAATGATCAATACATTTACCGTTTCTGCTGAGAGGATTCAAATGGTTGTAAGTGAATTTATTCAGGATTACAAAAGAATGATGATGTTATACCCTGTACTCTTCCAGCGAGTCTTCTTGGGCGAGCCTTTAAATGTGCTAATCATGTGGATACTATGGAACATCGTGCACAAGTGATCTTGTATCCCCTTCTCATGTTTGATAGAGGAATGACCATGCGTCCAATTTATTAGCAGCATTATCAGCACAGTTGTTGTCTCAAATGCCACGCCCACGTTAGCTCCAAGGAGAAACCACGCACCAGTGAAGAGTGACCCTGTGAAAAGGAAAGCCACCAGTTGAAAACGCCTCCAATGCAAAGATACCAGTCCACACGCAATTACAAGGAGGACGTGATTAAAATGGAAGACACAATCAGAAAAGAGGGAGAATATTTAAAAAAAAAAAAGGTTTGATCCCACATCCATTGGGAGTATGTTCTTTTAAAAGTTTAAATATGATTATACATGCCATGTTAGTTGTCTCAAAGCTGCGGGCTTTTGAAGCCGTGGTTAGGTGGAAGGGCCCATCGGCTCGCGAGTCATAGTTTTGACTTAATCCACTTGCTCACGTGGGAGCGTAAGGAAAAATACAAGGGTCTACGGGAATATGCTCAAGCGCATGAGCGTAAGATGATTTCAAAGCATGCCCGGTCTTACGCTCAACTCGTATGAGCGGAGGATAATATGTGAAGGCTTCTCGATGCTACGAGAAAGCAAGTGTCCCGTATGGACGTAAACAAAATTTTTGAGATCTTCGGTAATACGAGTGCTCGTATGGGCGTAAAGGAAATTTGCCCTGTGTGAGCGTGAAGGTAAAATGATAAGGTCCTGATGCTACGAAAAATGATGAAAACGTATATGCGTAAAGAAAATTCTCAGGGTGCACGGTGATACGGGGAAGCTGATGATATGAATTTTAAAAAAAGGATTAATCAATATATTAATATATTAATTATAAATTTCAAGATGGGTTCGAGCAAATAGGAATCTGCCACATGGCGTCATAGGAATGGAGGAATAAAAAGAGTTGAATATAACATCAAATTCAGAAGTTTTCAACGCATGATTTGTTCATGTGAAAAATTTGAATAAATTTAAAAAGTTTATATGGTTCCACTATGTAAATTTTTGAATTTTTGAATTTTAATGTCTGATCATGTCTGAGAACCCTGTTTTTCAAAATGCCATAACGGGGGCATTTTTCATCCGAAAGGTAGAGTGTAATATACCGTTGGAACCGGGAGAATCTAAATTTTCCAGATTCAGGGTCAGATTATGCACAGGTCTTCACTGGTTCAGTGTATAAGCAGATTTTCAATTTTTAGAGGCATGGATAGTGGTATGATCAAAATTCAGTGTGAAGCCTTAGGATTAGATATAAAGTAGATATAAAGGTTTTCTGAAGTCTGGGTCTGAAGAAAATTGATTTTAGATGGTTTTCTTGGCTTTTACAAGCAAAATTTTAACTGATTTTCAGTTTTGACCATGGGTAAACATGATGAATCAAATCGGTTATTTGTTCAATCATGTGTTTTCAGATATTTTATGTTGGAAAAAGCTAGATGATTGAAGATTTGATATGCAAAGTTGAGGGAAAAGATTAAGAAGATTGTTTTAACCTGTTGAGAAGGTTTTCCAAGTGGACATTTGTCAGTTACAGATCAGATCCGGGAATCAACTCTTCTCCTATATCTTTCTTTTCTTTCTCTTTTAAAAGGGTTCCAGTTTTGTCACTGAGAAACCAGTTGGTTCTAGTCTTTGGAGAAAAACCAGTCACTACTGAGATACCAGGTTTTGGATCCAGTTTTGATGTGTTCCCATACTGTGATACCACATACTTTTCAGCAATTTCTCTCATGTGAGCAGCAAATGTAAAGATAATACAGATAGTCCAGACATGTTAGGTGTTTTCATGTTTTGATTGCATGCTTTTAAATGTATTGTTTCAAGGAAATTAATACAATGGAACATGAATTTCATTAGTTTCTTTCTGATTCTCGTCTCCCTTATTAGTGATCTTCAATGTTTTACAATCTCTGGACAAAGATCTTAGGTTGTAATTGCAGCTCCTTAAGGCTGTATGTTAGTTCATTGTTGCTTATAACCCAAGAGGTTATGTAAATGCTTCAGAGAATCAACAGGATTGCAGGTTTGCTGATGGGGATATCATGTAAGAAGGAGGTTCAGATTGAGCATAGATGTCCATTTACAAGTTAGATGGATAGATCAGATATCTGAAGATACACATATGTCTCAGATATTCATATGTATGCATTTGATTCATGGATTTGCCCAATAGATAAGACACTGGTCGTTTACAGGATCACTTGTTCATGTTGCTGCATTTTAGGGGTTTTGTTGAATCAACATCATTAATCAAACGATCTTTACTTTTTATGTTGAAGAGCTATAATAGAATGCCCTCACTCAACTTATGAATGTCATGGATTTTCATTTAGCTAGTGCAGATATATGTTATTGCATGAGTCTTTAGGAGAAATAAGGGTTTTATCTGCTTTGAATAGATTCAGTGTATGCTTTGACAACTGGTACCATATAAGGAATCTATAGGTTCACTCGCCTAGGTTTTGCAGAGCCTGAAGAAGAAGAAGGGTCATGCCTTGTAGTTGGCCTGGTGTCTGAATGGATGTGTTGATAATGGGAGTTAGCTGCCCCTAGATGCGTTTTGTTCTCATAAGGGTAAATTGGAAATGGGTAACATTTTCAAACACCAACAGATAGTCTATTTGTAAACAACTGTAAATATTATAGTATTTTTAATATTTAGTTCGCTTTAGTTAGCTGTAGCTTTTTTAGCTTTCTTTCAGCTAGAATAGAATGTTTCTATTCTTTACGATCGTTTCCTAAGGAAACATCATTCCATTCTTGTAATGTCCCCACTCCTTGGGACAATTTTACCTATAGAAATCATTAGCAACATAGACTATTAAGTCCATTTCTAGTGAATAATATCTCATAATTCTAAATAGGAATGTCACTACTTGTACACATCCTTAAGAATTCCTTTAATCGAGCTTCCTAACCCTCTGGGAGGATCCCCTATGTTCCAAGGAACGATCCTTGATTAGTCGGCCTTCCTCCTTGAGACTACCTTTCGAGTCAAGCTTCATAATCCTTTGGGAGGACCCTCTGTGTTCCGTAGGACGACCCTCGATTAGTTAGTCATCTTCTTAAAGGGTTACCCTTAAGGTCTACTAGATTTGTCTATCCAATCTTCTACATTTATATCATAATCAACCATTAATCCTTGATATTAATAATTTAATATAAATATATTTATTTCTATGATCTTAGTTTATTAATACAACATGATCATTATTAATTATTAGGAATCCTAATTAATACCTTTAATACATTGTAATATTTATTTTGATAATTATTTATCTCATAAGAAATTATATTGATATTTTATAACCAATTAATTATTCTTATAGTATCAAATATTTAATTATCACTCCTTGAATTAAAAATTATTTTTTAAATATTATTAAGATTAAATAAATATAGTTTGCAAACTTTCATATATGAGTTCATATATATATAAATATAAATAATAATATCAAGAAAAAGGTATATTAAAAACTTATTTAACAAATAAAAAATAAAGAAAACCATTCTAATTAATTAAATACACCTTTTTATTACATACCTTCCATCTTTTACTCCTAAAATATTGGCTATTATTTCTCTTCCCTCCTTATTTGGTGGACCTTCTTTTATTAAATTTATTTCACATACTTCTGCAATTCTTTCCATTCCTATTTATACGGGCTGCTTTTATTTTTGTTTTTTGCTTTCCATTGGATGCTTTTTTGCATGCCATAATGTTATTTGAATACCATCCCTATGTTGTTTTCAAGGTACGTGACTTTTGAGAGGTGTTTCCCATTAATCCAAATATTAGTTTAATATAAGTGTCATTTTCTAGTTTATTATTTATTATTTTATATGTTTGTGTTTGATAATGTTTGTTAGTTATTATGTTTGTTGTTATTTAATAATATGGAATTTAAGCAATTAATAAGTGTAGATATAATATTGCTTATCTAATCAATTAATAATTATTAATGTTAATTGATAATATTTAATTATTAGTTTAGTTTAATAAATATTATTTATTTTTCTATTATATAGATTTATCAATCCATTAGCTATTTTTATTAAATGATTATTATTAGAGAGGATATTACAATTCTTTTGTACATAATGGTAAAACAAGAAAGTATTTTACCAATTACTTCGTAATATGGTATCAGAGCCAATGCTTCAATTTTTTTTCGAAATTATCTGCACTCAAATTTCAAAATTATTTTTGATTGCAGTATAGGGTTTCCAGACTTCCAAGAAACTCCTCTAAATCGCATCTCCAAATCGTGGCTCCCCTCTGCAAATCGCAAGCAACAAAAATCACGTTTTCCTTGTGGTGGTGGCATTTGTGCGATTTGGATCAGGCATTCTCTACTACTCCCGCACAATCTCAGCATCGCTATTTTCTTTGGTCCAAACAGCTCGCAACGGGCATTTGTTTTGTGCAGCAAACGTTTGATAACACTTGCAATTTTGCAACATTTGGTGTCGTTTTTGCTTGATACTGCATAAACGCCTATCTCAATACCATCATTGTCCATTCTCGGGCATCTTCTTACAATATTTTGCCATTCTTTTGCAACTAACGACCTCCATAGCTGCCGACTAGGGTTTTCTTCGAAACCCTAGTTTTTTTACCTTGATTTTTTCTTTTGATTATATATTCTTGGTGGTTTTTTTGAGAGCTCAATTGTTCGTTTTTTTTTGCATCAATTTTCATGCTTCGATTTTCAAGCCAACGGATCCAGAAGCCGACAATATATTCCATTTGGGTTTTTCGAGCTCTCTTTTGGGTCACTCTCCAAATTTTCTGAGTCTTTCATTTTTTCCTCGAAGAATGTGCCTTACATAGATTTTCACAAGTTTTTCATTGAAAAATGTGCTGTGGCATCTTTGACAAACATTTTGCTTGAGCACAACTTAGAATTCAATGGTTGAAATTATGACACTTGGAAGCAACAGATCATCGCCTATTTCATATCGGAATACTGATCAACTTGTTGTGGGTGTTATGAAGCGTACGACTGCTCCTAGTACTGATTAGGATACATGGGATCTGAATAATTAGGAGGTAGTGATGCATCTCAAACTATCTGTGGCTGATGATCATTTCTCTTAGATTCCATCCAGCAAGATAGCTGCCGAGATCGGGACACATCTCAAAGGTCTTCATGAGACTTTTGACAAAAGCAGAGCTTTCTTTTTGAAGAACACTCTGTTTTCTATTATCATGGATGAGAAAACCTCGCTCCAGGCACACTAGAATAGGATTTAGGAAAGTTGTGATCAGTTGCTTGCCATCGGTTGCAAGATGGAGGAAGAAGACATTGTGGTTATCACTCTTTGGAGTTTACCAAAGTCCTATGAGCATTTTATCGAGACTCACATCACGTCTTCTGGTGTTGATCTGAAGTTCACTGATCTCTGCACACTTCTGCTTCAACAAGATCGGTGGAAACAACAATTCGGTAGCAGTTCCAGCTCCACCTCCATAGAGCAAGCCTTTGTTGCTAAATCCTTTCAAAAGGATAAAGGTAAGTTCCAACAAAAGTCTTTTGCTCCAACATCAGATGACTCCCAAAAGAACATTCAATGCAACTATTGCCACAAGTTTGGGCACATGAAGGTTGAGTGTCAGAAACGCTCAGTTGCACAATCTAAGCAATCAAGTTCGTAGCCCAAAGCGAACAATGCAGAACACACTGAGCAGATAAAATCTGCCTTTTACGCCTTCATGGCTAAAAGATCGACATATCATGTCAAGTCGTCTGCCTAGTACATTGATTCAGGTGCCTCTCGTCATTTCACTCACCGCAGAGATTGGGTTACCATCCTTATTCAAATTCGGTTATTTTTGGTGTTGGAGAAGAGTACACTGTTGTCAGCAAAGGCAACATTCAAATTTAGTCTATTGGGAGGAATCTCATTTTCCTTGATGTGTACTATGTTCCAGGGATGGAACTATATCTACTCTCAGTTAGTTAGTTACTGCGACATTCTCCACACTTGGATGTCACCTTTAGTTCACATCAGTGTACCATTACTGGTTGGGTGACTCAGTCTACTGTTGCAGTGGGTCTTGAGGATCATGGTCTTTTCCGACTTACCGATTCTGGTGATTCTCGGGACTTACTTATGGCTGCTCGGTGGTCTTCTATTAGCACACTTTGGCATCAACGATATGGGCACTTAAATGTGCATTATCTCTCATAGCTTGCTCGGGATGAGCTTGTTCTTGGATTGCTAGAAATTCAGACTCAACAACTTGGAGTTTGTGATGCATGCTAGGCTGGGAAGCAACATCGCACACCTTTCCCAAATGACGATTCATGGTGTATTTTTTAGGTACTTCAGCTTGTTCATGTCGATATCTGTGGCCCTATGGCCACTCCTTTTGTTCTTGTGTCCAAGTATTTTTTGTTGATGATTTCAATAGAAAAATGTGGGTGTATCTCCTTAAAAATAAATCAGATGCATTTCCTGTATTTTATAAGTTTAAACCTTTAGTTGAAAAAGAGTCTGGGAAATCTATTATTACTCTTAGATCAAACAATGGGGAGAATTTTGTTCTAATGTTTTCTCTAGCTTTTTGGATACTCGTGGCATCAAACCCTAGTTAACCACACCTTGCACACCACAACAAAACAATGTAGTTGAATGACGGAATAGAACAATCACTGAGATGGCTTGATCCATGCTCGAACATAAACATGTTCCGGAGTAGTTTTGGGCAGAAGTAGTCAACACTGCAGTTTATCTTTTGAAGCTAAAGGTCTTTGGCTCCCTTGTTTTTGTTTGGATCCTTGATGTGTCACGCAATAAGTTGGATGCCAAGAGTCAAAAACTCATACTTGCAGGATACAATAGTCTTCACAAAGCCTACTGCTTGATTGATGTTGAGACATCTCGTCTCATCTATAGTCGTGATCTAGTCTTTAATGAGTAGCAAGGACCTTTCTTGCTTGTGTCTCCTATTTCTTATCCAGCAGACTAGTCTATGAAGGCTTAGGATTTGGGAATTAGGCTTTCATTAGGTCCACCTAATGTGAGGGCTCCAGTAGCTCCTGCAACTCCAGTTATACCAGTGATCCCTTTACAAACACCTCCAGCTTCTCTTATGGGATGACCTCGCTTTATAGATGCTTCACCTGAGTTTGATCCAAATTCTTTTGATGAGGAACCTGATCACCAAGCATCTCCTGATACTAATGTTGGTTGTTCTCCTCTCCACCCTAAGTGGTGGGCTAGGACACTTGTTGATCTTCGTGATGATGAGCTCATTGATGGGAGAACTGTTAGAGTGGGATTGCCGTTGCACCAAAAGATCGATATTCAATGCCTGATACAACCACTCAGCTTCTAGTACACAGGAGGTGGTTGAGCCCTTGTCACAAATCCTGAGGGGAGTGTCGAACAAATTTCTAACAATTTCTCCCTCAGCATTATCCGAGGCTCTTAAGGTTTCGAACTTGTGACCAAGCTCTGGTAGCACTTGTTAGAGTGGGTTGCCATTGCACCAAAAGATCGATCTTCAATGCCCGATACAACCACTCAACTTATAGTACACATGAGGCGGTTAGCCCTTGTCACGAATCTTGAGGGGAGCGTGAAACAATTGTTTTAACAAGAATTGCTCGAAAAAGGTGCAAACCTACAGAGTCTGTTAACTTTTCTCTAATGACCAACATTCACTGTGTGTTTGAACCTCAAACATACTTTGTGGCTAAAGGAATTCCAGAGTGGGAACAAGCCATGACATTTGAACACCAGAGCCTGCTGAAGAATAACACCTGAGTCCTTTCTGATCTTCCACTAAGGAAGAAACCAATTGGCTGTAAATGAGTTTACAAAATCAAATACAAATCGGATGGTGCTTTGGATAAGTACAAAGCTCATTTAGTTGCAAAGTACTTTTCTCAGGGTTAGAACATTCATTATGAGGAGACCTTTGCTCCTACTACAAAAATGAGCACCATCAGATTAGTCTTAGCGATGGCAACATAGTTTGGCTGGAAGGTCCATCAGATGGACGTCAAGAGTGCTTTCCTGAATGGTGATCTCCATGAAGAGGTCTACATGATGCAGACTCCTGGTTTCAAGGTTGCTAGTAAAGACCATCAAGTTCTCAGATTGGTTAAAGCTCTCTATGGTTTGAAGCAGGCCCCTCGGGCATGGTACATAAAAATTGAGAAGTACCTCAGTGATCAAGGCTTCTAGGGGAGTTCTTCAGACTCAAATTTGTACATCAAGACTACTGACAGTGACATCATCCTTATGGTCATTTATGTGGATGATTTGATCATCACTAGCAGTTCAACATTTTTGATTCAAGGAATCAAACATAATTTATGCTAGTCTTTTCATATGATTGACCTTGGGCTCATGCATTATTGCCTAGGTGTTGAGGTTTGGCAACAGTCTTCTGGTATATTCATCTCTTAGTCCAAAGATGCCAGGGCTTTGTTGGACAAATTCCATATGTAGGATTGCAAGCCTGCATCTACACCTATGGAGAAAGGTCTCAAGTTATCTGCCAAGTCTGATTCTCTTTTTGTTGATGATACTACATACATGCAACTAGTAGGCAGCCTCATCTACCTCTCTACTACTAGGCCTAATATTAGCTTTGCAGTCAGCTACATTTCACTCTTATGATAGCTCCTAAGGCTGATCATTGGATGGCCGCAAATTGTGTGCTTCGTTATGTGAAGGGTACTTCCGATTATGGACTTCTATACTCTTGATGTTCTAATCCTAGACTCAGTGGGTGCACAGATTCAGATTGGGCAAGCTCTGTTGACAATGAAAAGTCAACTTCTGGTTATGTGTTCAGTTTGGGATCCAGTGCAGTCACATGGACTAGTAAGAAGTAGTAGGCAGTTTCTCTCTCCTCTACAGAGGCCGAATATAGAGGGACTGTTAAGGCAAGATGTGAAGTTATTTGGCTTCGTCGGATGCTCGGGGATATGTAAATGTCATTTGCAGGACTGAATACTTTGTTTGTTGATAACGAAGGCGTTATCAAGTTAGCACAAAATCCATTCTTCCATGATCGAACCAAGCATGTGGACGTTCATTGTCACTACATACGACAACTGGTTGAAGACATGACGATAGACTTGCAATATGTTCTTACCACTGATCAAATTGCAGACATTCTCACCAAGCCTTTGTCAAATTCAGAGGACAACTTGGTGTTGTAGATAGTTTAACCATTAAGGGAGGGTATTACAATATTAGAGTATAGTCTATTATTAGTTAATGGTAATCTATTTGTAAACTATTGTAAATATTAGAATACTTCTAATATTTAGTTAGCTTTAGTTAGCTGTAGCTTTTTTAGCTTTCTTTCAGCTAGAATAGAATGTTTCTATTCTTTACGATTGTTTCCTAAGGAAAAAACATTCGATTCTTTTGTATATAATGACCTCTCGGTCTCTGTTAATAACAAACAAGTATTTTACCAATTACTTCGAAATAGGAGAATCTTTGGGTTAGAGTAATCAATGTCACCAAAGATTGTTTTATTTCTTCAATTTGGGTTTATTTCTGCAAACGTTGGATTCCAAGATGTTGATGAACACTTCAGTTTTTATGACTGTCTGCCTAAACTTGAATGTTTTATTTTGAGATAATCTACGAAGGATCTTGCTTGACGTTTGTGTAAGTTCATGACTTTCCCTGGAAGTTTAAGAGTCGCAATTTGATGGGAGAGTTTGGGATAGTGGGTCGCTTGCATGTCAGTTTCATGAGTTGCTGATGTACACGGGTGTAAATATGTACAAAAAATCGAATGCAATACTTAAGAAAAAGAACTAAATAACACAATTAGCAAACAAATACTTAAGATTAAGACTTTAGAAGGAAGCTAAAGTGAACAATAAGTAAGCAAGAAACCACAAACTATAAGCTTCTTTGATGCTGATTTCTGCTTCAATTTGATCCAATTTGACGTGTGCTTTCTTTGTTGCCAAGGGTGCTCAATAGTAGTCCATGATATGATGAAATGGATGTTAAAGATGAAGCTAATGATGATGCAACATGGATTTGATTAGGGAAATGCAATATAATCGATAATGAGAATGTCATGATGGATGCTACGATCTAGATGTTATAATGGTGCTATGAAATAAAAGTGGATGAATTGTGAAGGAAAATGGAGGGATTAAATAGGAATAAGGCATGATGAAGGCTCACTCAAATGTACCTCTTGTTCAAAATCGAGGGATACGATATGTCAAGTGTTGGCAAGGATGACAAGTGACAATGCAAATAGTGACATACAAAATGAAGATTGGGAATGGTCAAGTGGTGATTTGGGAGAGTTGCCACCCAAATTTAAAATTCATTTTCCTATTTAATTAATTTTGGAAGGTGCACGTTAGGATATGACTAGTTGGAAAAGAGGTTAGAGAGATAAGAATGGTTAAATGAAGGTTAAGAGGATAAGATCAAGTGGAAGAAGGGTTAGTTAGACGGGGGTTAGTTAGTGAGTGAGGTTAGAGGGTGGTTAAGGTTAGGATCCGTGTGCTCAAATAGGATAAGATTAAATTTATTAATTTAATTCCGTGGTGGAGGAAATGGACAAAATAAATTAGTTCAAACGAATATATTATTTAATAAAATGGACATGGAAATCCTTTAATTAACTGGATAGACCAAGAAGACTACAGTAAAATTAATTAGATTAATTCAACCCAGATCAAAAGAACATTAATCAATTAAATCATGTGTAGTTATTTAGTGAATAATGTGACCCTAGTTAGTATACCAAGGTGCATCTTTCACTTCCCCTTCACAATTAAATGCCCTAAAAACATTGCCCCTTTGGGGGACACAACTGTCACATTAGTAATGGACGGTTTCTTGTATCTTTCCATCCATTGGAAATAATAGAAACCCACGAAGTTTTCCAAGAATTCCTAATTGGTTGAAGAGATCTTTATATAGAAGTGTTCTCTTTTTGCAATAGGGTGGTAGGTACCTTTACATACCCAGGATGTGTAATCAGCCGATGCTTTATTGATGGCTTATCTCCTTCCAATGGCGATCTCACCAAGATGAAAGGAAGACCATTGGCGTAGAGGCAACATACAATGGCTTGATTAACAAGCTTTGTTGCCTTCATTATAAATCCGTGTCCAATGGACCTCGTTTGCGGATTGTAATTTCTACTTCTTCCTCTTCCTCTTCCAGTATAGGTACTTGCAATAATGGTTGTTTGGAGGATACAATTGGTTCAATGGGTAATTGCATTTTTGCTTTTTTCGGATCGGCCACTATAAGAAGTTTGTTTTGATCTTCTAACCAATTTATCAACCTCTTGTTGTTTTACACATCTAGCTATTTGTGCATTAGACATTTCATTTTTATCTTGGGCTTTGCACATTTCCATTCCTTTAGCAGAAGGGACCATAAAATGAAGTTAACTCGAGAATATGAGGTATTGAATGGTTTACTATCACATAAATTAAACTTCCAAATATATGACACACCTCCTCCAACCAGTGATATTCTTGTGGCATGTTTCGAGAAGGAGCTCCTATTTCAATTTTGAACTTATTGGCTTCTAGCACTCCCATTGAACTTTCACTATCGGTGATGGCCATTCTTGCACACTACAATATGATTTCTTGCTATTATAAGAAATTGAATTGATTTAAATTGGAAAAAAACTATGAACGTCAAGCATACAAGTGCAAAAAAATATACAAAAGTATTAAAATAGATAGCTAAAATTGTTCCTTTATTCTTTAAGAAAATGACAAAAACTTGAAAAGTTTCTTCCCAAACTTGAACAAATTCATCATAATCTTAAAAAAAATCATTAGAAGACTCTAGAATGGGATCAAATGCTTATCTTAGATACCTAGATCTCCTTTGTGGAAGCTATTTGGTAGCCCACAAACAATGCTCTTCTAAAATAATCACCCGCCCTTTGAAATGCGAAAATGGAGACCAAATGAGAATAGAGCAAAGCAACAAACAAAATTGAGATGAAAAAGCAATGAATGGCCTTTATTAGGGCCATTTTAGAGTTTAGAGGAAAGTATATAAAAATTGCTAATATTAAGTTGTTATTTTGATGTTTTGCCATTTGTTGGGTCCCCAAATTTGCTTGAATGCGGGGATGGGCCCAGAGGCGCATAGGAAACCTACCACAGGTGTGGTGCACTTCTTGTGCATCTGCCTACGCCTCTAGACACATCGACATTGGCATCTGGCGTGGAGAGAATTTAGTAACTGACATTCTGTCAAATGCAAAAATGTAGTTAAAAGGGGGACCTTGGTTTGTGGCATAATTATGATTGCTAGAAGCTTAGCAATCACGCACATTAACGTTGGTGGATCTTTGGTTTGCTTGTGGTAAGCACATGTTCTTGTCCAGAGGCAATGTTTTGTAAGAAGGTTGACAATTGCTACATTTGTTTAGTGAGGAGGAGCTAGAGAAGTTCACTATCCGCTAAAAATATCCTAATTAGGCTATGATGATTCGCTAGATGAAGAAATGGGTTAGTTTTATTATCGAAATTAGATCTCAAGTCGGGGTATCATTAATTACAATAAAGGATTGAGATATTATAGAAAATGCTTTCTGCACAAAAGACATCATGAATTTTTTTGCATATATTGTTTGCTCACAACAATGTTCCCTCTAATTTATGAATTGAATAAGCTTTATAGTCAAAGCATTTTTATGTAAGTTTGTATTGATGTTCTTTGATGATATACTCATCCACACCAAAATATGAGATCAACATTATTCTCTTGATCGAATCCCACAACTTCTAATTTGGCATCAACTATTTGTGAAGAGTCCCAGCTCTTCTTTTGTAGTCTAGAAAATGGAGTGTGTTAGCTAGTTAGCCTCCCATGAAGAAGTGGAGGTAGATCTTAAGAGATCAAGGAAATGATCTAGTGGAAAGTGCTGAAGGCTATCAAGTTGAAAAGATTTTTCAGGTCATAAATGATTCTCCATAGGGTTGTTGTGAAACTGTATCGTAACTGCTTTACAACAATCTTAAAAATTGACGTATTTCATTCAAACAAGCAACAAGAAGTTCAAGGAGGAATTGTGCATTGTGATAGCTACTATGAAATTCACTAGAATTTTAGTTGTAGAGTGTAATGCCTTAGGATATGACTTTGATGTAGATGTAATGGAAGAAGGTTAGTGCATACATTTGAGTGATCGATTCTAAGGGAATATTCTACATAAGCTAGTATAAGAGAGGCAAATGTTTTCCATTTTCAATGCAATTGTGCAATGGGAAATTACTTGATGGGAAGAAATTTAAAACTACACACAAATCATAATAGTCTAATATACTTTGTGGAATAACGATTTTCAAAGGGAAATAACATTGGGGCAGTAAGGTGTCGAGGTATGATTTTGAGATCATCTGCAAGAAAGGGAAGGAGGATGTGGCAGCTGATGCATCTTTCCAAAAGTAAGAAGACAAGCACTTTCTTTGCAATTTCAATACTATAGGCAGACTATGTAGCAAGGCAGGTGAGTCTTTGTGGTAGAATGATAGGCTGTATCTTTGTGTGAGATTCTCAAAATACTCTTTCAGAGATGAATTTATTTTGGGAAGAGATCAAAGCGGATGTACAAAAATGGAATGTTTAGTGTGCTAGCGAAATGAGGGTAAGATTATTAAGATTCAAATCCTGCAGGCCTTGTCCATTTCTAACCAACAATGGTGGATAGGCTTGCAAGCTACTGCCATTGTTTCCAGTATCATGATGTCATCATATGATTGCTGAAATTAGAAGCAAGAGTGTCATTATGGTTATGGTGGATAGGCTTGCAAGCTACTGCCATTGTTTTCAGTATCTCATCTCTTTTAGAAGACACAACGGTGAACTAACTTATATGTATTTTTATCATCCCTGAGTTAATTTGCAAACTAGATTGTAAAGAAATGTATGACGGCTACCTTTCTATTTTGTATCAGAAAAAACAGTTCTTGTGGGTTAATTGGGTGTAAGTGGAGAATGGTGGTATAATAGTTTCTCTAAAATGATCCTATTTATGGCACTTAATGAGTAATTTTCACCATTCGTTACTCCATACCTGAAAGTGCAACCAAAATTTCATGTAATGAAACATCACACACATCACCAAGAGGAAATTCTCTTTCCTCTCAAAAGGAACTTGGTCTGGTGCAAGTTGGAATGAAACAACAGGGTGAACAGCATATGATCAAAGCCTTTGAAGTAGGAGATTGAATCTTTTAGAGGCAAAATCTGTATAATAAAATGTTTTTGAAATGACAATAGAAAGATAACAAGTGATCCTTATAAGGCTCTAAAAATGATTGGTACCGCGACATAGAGAATACAGCTACCTTAGTCTGCCAAAATATATCAACTCTTCACATGTCTTGTTTGAATAAAGTGACTGGCTACAGGATTGAGGCCTTAATCGAGATGTTTGAACTAGATGCATAAGGAACTACTATATTTGAACATGAAGCAACAATCCAGATAAGGAGTTAAGAGGCTAAGAGCAAGGCAATCGTGCAGTACCTCATCAAGTGGAAGGAAATGCCACAAGAATATACAACATGGGAAGATGTAGGCTTTATGCAGAAGTATCTACAACTAATTAGTGCTGGGGCTTAACCTTCTTTGAAGAGGATGGCATATTAAATATTGAATTATAAAGTGTTTGCCATGTTTATTATTTAATAATTTCTAGATTTCAAAATTTCTTAGTACAGGGCATAGTTGGAGTTATGTATTCTTCATATTCAAATTATGCTATATGCAGTAGGTAGAAGTTAAGTTTTGGATATATGGTGAATTCTATTCTCATTCAAGGATTGTGGAGTTTGGCCTATTGAACTGTCTTATTTTGATCCTGACTTTGCTTCCATTTCCTTCATTGTGTGGATTTACTCTATTTAATTCTGAATTAATACTATTGTTAGCCTCATGCTGTTGTGCTGATCTCTGATGTCTTGCTAATATCCTGCTCTTGAAATTTAGTAATTTCCTGATATAAACCAAGCCTTAACATTCAGTTTTCAATTTGGTCTGCAGTTCAATCAAAGAAAAAAAGAAAAGAGGAGCAGGTGGCGGCTTTACTAAGTTATGTGGCCTTTCACCCGAGCTTCAGGCACTCCTTGGGGTATCAGAATTGCCTCGAACACAGGTCAGTAATCTTTGCCCGTGGATTTTCTTATATGTTCTTTATAAGAATTTCAATTTGCCAACAGTTGATTGGGTAAACTTGATTTATTGTTGATTTGATTGTTTTGCTTGGTTGAATTATCTTGCAGGTTGTCAAACAACTTTGGGTTTACATTAAGGAAAACAATTTGCAAGATCCACAAAATAAGCGAAAAATAATATGTGATGACAAATTACATACAGTATTCAAAAAGTCTTCTATTGACATGTTTGAGATGAGCAAAGTACTCTCAGATCATATTTTCCGACTTGATAAAGAAAATGGTACACTCTCTTTAATAAATTTTTTACTTATTTGTAAGAATTATGATGCAAGGAAAAACTTTCTACTTAGTGATTCCTTTTCTCACTCTCTTAGTTATATCAGGCACACTCATGTAGAATCAGGCACATTCATTTAGACACATACTCTGACAATAACAAGCATGGTACATATGTAGAGGGTCTTCAGAAAGTTAAAAGTTGCCTATGGTTGATTTACAATAATGGGAGTTCTGATACATTCTATATTTAGATAATGAGTTTATTTCAATATTTCTCTTGACTATTAAGAGGATATTAGTTCCAAATATTATGGCAGCCTTTTGTTCGACTAATTATAATGAATATTCCACCAAAAAGCTCAAATTTCAACATGTAGATATTTATTAATTTTATAATTTTGATGGGAAGATCTTCCTAATCTACCACGCAGGTTGCCAAAACCAGTTTTATAGTATAAACTTTGGTGCATTGGTGATAATTTGTGCATCGAGCCACAATTATTATAGTAAGCATTTCTTTAGGTCAACCATATTGAACTATCCTTGAACTATCCCTGAAGGCGGAGTTATTTGAGTGTTGAACCCATGACTTGTCATTGTTGGGTGAGTGCTCGTTGTAAGACCCACTTTAGTAGTATTTCAACTTTAAATTCAATTTTGTCTAATTCATAATCTAGTTGTTGTGAGTTGGTGAGGTTTAAATCTGCAAGTCTTGTCCACCTTTTGTTTTTCGAGGTAGTGTCTTAGCTTTTGTGCTCGTTCAGAAGGGAATTCACCACCCTCTAGACTGAGATCTCAAAGGATGAATTGTCCCAACACCACCTCACTTCTACTAGAACTTTGGTGAGCTAAAGCAATCAATGACACTAATAGACTAAATATAATTTAAAACTTAAGTAAAATGCAATGTGTAATAAAGAAACTTAACTAAGCTATGCTAATGGATAAACGTATTTTGATTAACGAAAATGGAAAGCTAATTGTCAAGATAAATTGTGCGGCTCTGTTAGTTGACTGTCCTGGACGTCGGCTCAAGTTTGGGAATACAGTGTGTATAGAAGACAATAGTGTGGCACACACGTCTTGTGTATAAAGTACAAAGAAAAGAACAAAATAATTGCGACTCTTATTTAATTAAACAAAAAACAAGACTACTAATAACATGAAATAAAGAGCACAACTATACTATAGCAATAATTAAAATAAGGGAAAAGAGGGATAGAAAAGCTTACAACGAGGAAGGTAGAAAAATCCTAAGAGCTTCCACTTCTAAAACCTGCACGCAAGCAAGAAAAAGTGTCGGGACTGTTTAGAAACCTACCTCAGGTAAGTCTATGTTTTGGATTTTCTACCTCTACAATTACCAATTAAATAAAAGCCCACAATATATAAGATAAAAGCCGGCAATAGATAAATAAAAGACAATAGACAAATAATAATAAACAAATAACATGACAATGATCAAGAGAATATGATATGCCAAAGAAAAATGAAATGGCATGAGATGAGGAAACTTTCCTCCAAAATGATGAAATCGTAGTTCAAGGCAATGGAAAGTGAGACGACAATGAAGGTAGTGCAGCTGCGTTGCAGTGAATGCTGAGATGTTGTGAAGAGTTGTCCAAAAGCCGAAGGGGGAAACCTTAGTGCAAGAAGAAGCTCAATAAAGCGTAGAGAAGTTGTGAAATTGCCAAGAGAAAGCTTGAAAAATCTTTAAGCAATTCTGGCCATTTTCCATCTTAGCGGGCGGAGGTAAGAGGCATTACACTTAAGGTGGCTGTTGCAATGTCTCAATGACCACTTGCATGTTTGCATAGTTGCGGGATGAATGCTTGTACATGGGCATCTCCGTGGCCTCTACGCCTCCTTGGCCAAACAATATTTCGTTGTAAAGAACCTGAATGGGAAAGTGACAAAGTGGATGGAGGGGTGTGGAAGCTTACGTGGAACTTTGGTTTTCAGCTAAGCTAGGAGCATCATATAATGACGACACAGAGTGCAATTTTCTATGCTATTTACCAATGGAAAGCCTTGACTTGTTATGAGATTGCTTTTAACATGCAAGTTGTAGACGAACATGCTAGATGAAATAGAAGAATGCTAAAGCAAGTGTTCACCTGTAGTATGCTAGTATGAGTAGCAAATTGTGTTATGCTAGACAACCATACCATATGGTGATTTTGATTGTCTAGTTGAGTAGCAAGAGCCAAGGGGTGACTTTAGAGTGCACCTATATGGGTAGCAAAGGCCATATAGTCATATTATAGGGTGACTTCGATCACATTGGTACAAGTAGAAAAGGCTAGATGGTAGGACAATAGAATGAGAGATTTGATAGTGTTAGCATGGGTAGCAGTGCTAGATGGTTGTGTGAGAGGGTGAAAGATACATTGGTATAAGAAGCAAAACTAGATGGTTGTACAATAGGGTGAATTGATTTGATAGACAGGTGGATTAAATGCCATGAAGAGAAACAAATAGATCATTGTTTCAAAAATTTCAGAAAAACTTTCAATATGAAGACAATAAGAAAATAACCCTTTAGAATTGGCTGTGTTGTTCAGAGGGGAATACGAGACATTATAACAAGAAAATGAGACATTGTGGTATGTCAACATAACTATATGATGTCCACAACATCAAGATAAGCAAACATAGATAGGTCATTCTAATTATTTGGCGTAAAAACCTATAAGAAAAAAAGATTTTTGATATATGATTGCTAATGTGTATTTCATTAGGGCCAAGGTGCTAATATTGGAAGAAAAACACATGAAGGGAAAACAAATAAAATAGATCAGGTCAACATGGAAGGATGACCTTAATGTCCTTGATACTTCACATTGTCCTTGAATGTCCAAGTAAAGACAAGTACCAAAAAGTACACGGGTCTTATAGGGGGCACACTATTTAAAGACAAGTATGGGGAGACATCGACATGCACACTCTAATCCACAAATGTAGAAGTGGGAACCGTATCACATATCATAGTGGGGTGGCTACTATGACAAACCTAGACACCTCACCAACAACTAAAGCTGAAGATGAAGCCACTTTAACGCTTTCATCCAATAGCTCAACTAAGGTGGATGTGACGAATAATGTGAAGATTGTCGTCAATGCTGAAATCTCCTTAAGGGAGTGGAATATACATGTCTCATAGAATGCATCAGAGTCAACAAAAAAGGCAAAGTAGAAAAAAACACTTTGACATTTGTGAAAGGGGTGCTATCAAACTCGGGAAAAGTCAGAGCTTGCACCACTACGAGCATTGAAACAAGATTAGATGCAAGAGGAGCCAGGGAAGCTCATGGCGACCTCTTACCCTTAATGTAAACAGTAGGTGAGGAATGGCTACTAGGATTGGGGCAACAAATAGAGGATGAACCTTAGACTTGGGCAACATGGGTGCCTTTCTTTTGTTTGTGTTGGGCGTAGATGTAGGAGTAGGGGACACTATTGGAGGTTGTGAAGTCATTGGTGGGTGTGAAGGCTTCCCTTGAGATACATACTTTACCTTGTGCCCCCAATGAAGAAGGAACAGAGGACAAAGCATGTTGAACCCAAGGAGAGGGATGGAATGAAGGAACAAATACAAGAGTGAGAATATGTGCTACAAACTTGAAAGATAGTTCCCTAGTGTTGAACTCAATGTAAGCGAGGAATGTCACATCCCACTAGGGATGCAAGGGCCCAAGCTAAATGTGATCTAATAAAAAGCCCCCTTGAAATACCAGGTGCCAATAAATAGTATCTTAGATTGTATATATGGTGCACTTGTTGAAGAGCTCGATGTACTTATTCACCACTAAATGGATCACTCCCATGGACATCAACAAGGGGATAGCTAGGTTGACCCATGAGAGTTTAGACTCAAGCACAACAACAAATGTTGTAGACACTGTCTTGGGTCCCACTTGGATTGTGAAAGTAGTTGACTGTAAAGGGGGAAGCAATAACGTTACGTCCCCTTCCGTCCAATAGCCCAAGTCTTAGCCTATTTTTGCACCCCGCTAGGCCTAATTTAATACAATAGGGGTGTCGTGAGGGCGAAAAATGAGTAAATACAAATAATTTAATTGTCCACCTTAATCGAAGTTATTTCTCTTATATCGCACTGGGATGATGGTCACTTTATGATGTAGCAGTTATACTGCTATCTACTTCCCTGCTAACAGACACCTAAGCAATCTCCCTTAACACGAAGATGTTGAAAAATGCTTGAAGGCTACATGTCTTGCCCGACGTAACGCTTCTTCCTTGTGTTGACGGCTTGGTTGCGAGAGCTTCTTCTGGAGAGGCATTGGGAGATGGTGGCATTCGAATTGGGAACACAATTTCTGCTAAGGTAAGATCATCATTATCTGAGGGACGAAATCCCCTTTGACTATTGAATAGGATATAGACCTTGTTTGGATTCCATTTCTTTTCCTAGAATTTCTGAGTTTGTGCATTCATGGTAAAACAATGCAGGTTGGGGATAGCATAATACAACTATGTGCGAAAGGACTATTGTTTGTGATTATCATTTTTGCTGCATGGTTGAATTGAGAGGATTTTTGCACTCTGAAGTCCCAACTAGTGCAAGCGCTAAAGAGGTCAAGCATGAGATAGTCTGCAAATAAATAAGAATCCTCACCATTATCTTAGACACAATATCCGCATGTGGACCAGTGCTTTAGAACTATCCAATGCTCAATCCCAAACGGTACCTTAACATTTTGATGTTTTGTTTTGAAGATGTTGATTTATGTGGATAGACCCTTCACTGTGTTGAAGTTTTGCTTTTGTATTTCCTAGTCCATAGTGTGTTTGTCAAGCGGATGTTGGTTGTTATCACTTTAGAAAAAAATCAGTTTAGCTTCATATTTTCAGTGCCTTAAAATGTCTGCTAAATTTTCACAGTTGGATTCAATAATGCTCCAACACTTGAGGATATACAGAATAATAGAAAACCAACAGTTTTAGATGGAGTTATTGGTATGGGAGCAACGATCTTCTTGCCTTGGGATTTTCATTTTGAATGCGTCAATACGATAGGGAGCATCGTAAAATTTGGATGCTCCTACAAATTCCAGAAGGCAAAACAACTTCAGAGGTTATTGGAGTGCATTCAATGGCTAAAAGTTGTCCAAGTACAATTGAGGAAGCAGATAAGTAAGCCAGGGAAACCTTTGAGGGCTCTTAGAGCTGGTCAATATCATGTTGCTGATTTTCTGCAGCAACTTATGCAAGCTATACAACAGATGAATATTGGGCCTAGAAGACCCCAAAGCCATCGCAGGGTGGGTGGTAGTGTAATTGGATCACTGCGAGGTAGGGAAGCACCCACTTGAACCAGAGACATGCCTTTAATGCCAGTTTTTGCCGAACATAAGGATGAGGTTGAGGTTGTTAACGCTGGAGCCATAGGAGACATTCCCGACTATGTCATGGCTACATATGTTGAATGAGATTTGTTTCCAGATAATGTTAAGGCAGTCTTGGGCTTTGTTCGGTATATGAACCAGCAGAGGGAATTAATGAGAACCAAGTAGGATAGTAGGCCAAGGGCCCCAAACAGGGATTTAACAAGCATGGATACAAAAACTGGATACCTTTCTCACACTAAAACCCATGTCTGAAATCAATGCAATCAAGTTTGCTACTATGCATTTGGATGGTCCAACTTATGACCGGGGGTACCATGGTTTAGTCATTCAGGATCATGGCATGATTAATTCATATGAGGAGTTTAGTAATAAGTTGATAAGCGGGTTTGGTGGAAAGACATAGAAGTTTACTACATAAAATTGGCTCAACTCAAGACAGTGGAGCCTTGGAAACTTATATTGATGAATTTCAAAGGATATCTATTGTGGTCCTAGATATGAAAGAGAATAGGAAGGCAATGTTATTCGTGGAAGGTTTGAGTGATAGGTTCAAGGGAATAAAGTGCTGAAACCAAGTACTTTACAGGGTGCAATCAAGATGGCACTTGATTTGTATAGCTCATTTTCAACAATTCATACCCCCCACCAAAAAAAAAAAACCTTTTAATGGACCTAAGACAAATCAAAATAAGAGTAATCCACCTAAGATTGATTTTGAGTCAAGAAATGAGCTAAGGAGGAACTTATGTTTCACATGCAAGGAACCTTGGTCACCGGATCATAGAGGACGTGGGAAAGACAAGGTTCATTATATTAAAGTAGTTTCAGATGATGAAAATGATGGTAACAGGTCTGATGACAGCAATGGGAATAGTGTTGGTTTAAGATCAGCCACCTATAATTGCTACTTCTCAGGAACTCCTACAGGTAGTCTCACTCGTCTTAATAGTGTTGTTAAAGGGCAACAAAAGGTTTGTTTGGTGGATATAGGGGCCACACATAACTTTACTTGCATTTCTATAGTAGTAAGAAGGAAGTTACAGGTGGACGCAGTCTCATGCTTTGATGTTAAGGTTGCTGGTGGGGATCTTAATTGTTCAGGGATGGTTTCTCAGCTTGACGTTCAACTAAGTAGTAACAGATTCTAATATGATTGAGTTAGGTGGGATAGATGCCACGTTGGGTCTGTAGTGGCTCCGGACTCTTGGTAGATATACCATTTATCATGATTAGAAATATATTGAATTTTTGAGAGGAGCTCAGCAGGTCATTCTTAGAGCTATGATTGACAAAGGTCCTAGGATCCTTTTAGCTCATAGGATGGAATCCATTTTGAGACATGAGGATACAAAGTGGGTAGCGTATTGTTGTATCTCCACTAACTCTGCTTCAGACTTAGGACAACAACATCATAACGATATTCAATTAGTTTTAGACAAGTACAAAGTAGTCTTTGATGATATTCCTCTTGATATACCTCTTGACTGTGGATTTGGGCATGTGATAGAGTTGGAAGAGGGTGCGAAGTAGGTCATTACGATACTTTATCGTTACCCTAGACACTACAAGGAGATAAAAAGGACCATTTGGGAGTTACTTGTCACGGGGCACATAAGGCCGAGGTCTAGTCCGTTTGCTTCATCAATGGTCTCGATCAAGAAAAAGGATGGAACTCTACGAATGTGTTTTGACTACAGAGCACTAAATAAGAGGATCATTAAGAACATGTATCCTATACCCCATTTGGATGAGCTATTGGATGAGTTACATGAAGTTATCTACTTCTCAAAGATTGATCTCCTTTCGGGGTACCATCAGATTAAGGTGCATGAGGGGAATGTACATAAGATTGCATTTAGGTGCCACTATGGTCACTACGAGTTTTTGGTAATGCCTTTTGGACCCACCAACACACTTGCTACATTCCAACCATGTATGAGTCATATATTTAATAAGCAGTTGCGTAAGTTTGTTTTGGTGTTCTTCGATGACATTCTGGTTTCAGCAGGACATGGGAGGAACGCTTGCAACATTTGGATGAGGTTCTAGGGAGTATGGAGCAGCACTCACTATTTGCTAAAGAATCCAAATGTGAGTTTGGGTTAATAGAGATCTTGTACTTGGGACATGTAGTTGGAGTTAATGGGGTAAAGGTTCACCTAGAAAAGATCCAGGCTATTCTAGATTGGCCACCTCCAAAGAACTTGTCAAACTTGAGGGGGTTCTTGGGCTTGTGCTCTTACTACAGGAGGATTGTGAAGGGATTTTCACGATTGGTTGCACCGCTTATTGATCTCACGAAAGCATGGGCTTTCAAGTGGTCTACAGATTTAGAGGTGATATTTGATAAGGTCAAGAGGGTAATGAGCACGTGCCTGGTACTAGCACTACTAGATTTTACTAGACGATTCATCTTGGAGTGTGATGCTTCAGGTGATGGGATTGGTGTTGTACTTATGCAAGACAAACATCCTATTCCGCATGACAGCAGGAAACTGAAAGATCACAATAAATTGTATTCCACCTATGATAAGGAAATGCTAGCTATCACGCATGCTCTAGCCAAATCCAGAGAGTATCTGGTGGGTGGATGTTTTGTTGTGAGGACATCTTGCATTTTTTCTTGACTTAGAAGGAGCTTAATGAAAGACAACAGAAATGGATCAGCAAGATCCAAGCTTATGTCTTTGACATTGAGTACATCAAGGGGAAGAACAAAAAAGTTGTAGATGCATTATCTAGGAGATTGACCAATGCTTCCTGTTGCGCTATGTCAGAGATTTCAGCTGATTGGAAGTCTCAATTGTTAGTTGAGTATTTCAAAAACACCTTCGCATGTGAGGTTATGGATGGACAGATCCAGGATGGCAGGTACAGTGTGATAGATGATGTTATTTACTACAAGGGCATAATTTACTTGGCCTGTGAATCTAAATTTTAGGAGTAGATACTAGAGGAATTCACCTTGAAGAGGCTTAAGGGCGATGTCCTCCGTCATGTCAGGGAGTGCTTGTCCTATCAGCAAAACAAGTCAGATCATGTGCACCCTAGTGGTTTATTGCAGCCCCTACCAATTCTCAAGCACAAGTGGGAGAGTATATCCATGGATTTTATCATGGTGCTTCCGAAAGCTCAAGGTAAAGACAATATTTTTTTGTGGTGTTAGACAGATTGACAAAGTATGCACATTTCTTTGTAGTGGCAGCTGATTGGACAGCCTCAAAGGTAGCAACATTGTTCTGTAGGGAAGTTTTCAACTTCATGGTCTACCCAAGACCATCATTAGTGATAGAGATAGTAAGTTCCTTAGCTTATTTTGGTAGGAACTCTTCAGACTCGTAGTGATGCAATTGACACCTAGTACCTGCTACCATCCCAAGACGATGGTCAAATGAAGATAGTAAAAAAATTGATAGGACACCTTTGTAATTATATTTTTGGACAATGAGAGTGGGTCCGGTGGTTGTATTTGGGCAAATACTGCTACAATACCACCTATCATATGACCATTGGCATGTCCCCGTTTAGAGCACTTTATGGGCATGAACCTTTATCTTTTGTGGATTTAGCTTTAACAAATAGTCGGACACCATTGACCAAGGATTGGTTGCAAGAGCAACATGATATCTTATTAGCACTTGCGGAAAATATAGAAAGAGCTCAAAATCAGTGAAAGCTTTACTCTAATCATCACCGGATTGAGTGGGCTTTTGAAGCTGCGGAGATGGTATTATTTTGACTCCAACCCTACAAACAGAGTTCATTGAAGAAGAGTGGGTCTGAGAAGCTTTGACCCAGGTTTAATGGACCCTACAAGGTGACAAGAAAAATCAGAGAAGCAACTTATGAGTTATACCTGTCATCAGAGAGCCGGATTCACGATATCTTTCATATTTTGTGCCTCAAAAAAGCATTCGGGCAGCATGTCACTGTTTCACTGGGGTTGCCCACACTGGACGAAGAAGATTGGAGCTTGTACCTGCAGAAATATTGAATACAAGAGAGAAGCAATTAATGAACATAGTCATTAGAGAGTTTCTGGTCAAATGGGACAATTTGCCAATTGAAGATGTGACGTAGGAAAGTGAACAGATTCTACAGCACCCTGCCTTTGATTGCTGGGGGATAAGCAATCCATGGAAGGGAGGACTGTCATGTCCCCTTCATGTCCCCTTCTGTTGAATAGCCCAAGTCTTATACTTAGCCAATTTATGCACCCCGGTAGGCCTAAGTTATTTCAATAGGGGTGTTGTGAGGGTGGAAAAATGAGTAAAGACAAATAATTTGATTGTCCACCTTAACCGGAGTGTTCTCTCTCATATTGCACCCGGATGATGGTCACCTTATGACATGGCAATTATACTGCTGTCCTCTTCCCTCCTGCAAGACACCTAAGCAATCTCTCTTAATGGTGACGTTGCTTGAATGCTGCATGTCGTGGCTCACGCAATGCTTCTTCCTTGTGTTGATGGCTTAGTAGTGAGAGCTTCTTCTGGAGAGGCATTGCGAGATGGTGGCATTCAAACCGGGAACACAATTTCCGCTAAGGTAAAATAATTTTCTGAGGGACAAATTCACTTTGATTACTGAGTAGGATGTAGCGCCTATTTGGATTCCATTTCTCTTTTCAGAATCTCTGAGTTTGTGCATTCATGGTAAAACAATTGCAGGTTGGGGATCCCTTAATACAGCTGTGTGCATAAGGACTAGTGTTTGGGATTATCATTTGTGCTGTGTGGTCAAATTGAGAGGATGTCCGCACTCTGAAACCCTAGCTAGTGCGAGTGCTAAAAAGGTCAAGCTTCTGACAGTTGGCTGGCTGTAGAATCATATGATCCAGCAAGATTTTGAGGGAGTTGTCTTGTACTAACAGAGTCTGCAAATAAATAAGGAGTCGTCACCATTATCTCAGACACAGTATCCACATGTGGGCCAGTGCTTCAGAACTATCCGACACTCAATCCTGCATGGTGCCTTAAACATTTTGATGTCTTGTTCTGAAGATGTTGATTGAACCACTGTAGGAGATTAATTTAATATCCTGCATGCATTGTTCTGTTGATTTATGAGGACAGACTCTGCACTGCATTGAAGTTTTGCATTCACATTTCCTAGTCCACAGTGTGTTTGTCAATTGGATGTTGGTTGTTATCACTTTAGAAAAGAATCAGTTTAGCTTCATATTTTCAGTGCCTTATTATATGTCTGTTAATTTTTTACACTTGGATTCAATATTGCTTCAACACTTGAGGATATACAGAATAACAGAAAACCAAAAGTTTTATGTGGAGTAATTACAAATAACTCATCATGAGTTCTAAGGGTTGCCAAACACTCGTGAAATCAGGCACGATGTAGCTAATTCGTGGAGAGTACCCCTTGGTGATGACATCAACTTCATACACAACATCGACCATTGAGCCTCTTCAATGCTACCATTGATTTGCGTTGGGATATACGAAGGAGAAGGTTCTCTGCTATAGGGGGCATCAAGAGGGGTAAATGATATCTCTATGTTACACGCCCTCTGATTTGGTGGCAATATGGGAGTGATGGTCACCATATCGACAAATTAGCTGTTGCTCATTGAATGATGACTCACCAGTTTGTCTTTCAAAAGTACTCACATAAGATTCGTTAACTTGGTAAAGTCTTGATTTGGTTGTGGTTTTGTAGAAAAGTAGTTTCTCATCCAGGGGAGTGTGATTACACTACCCACAGCCTTAATCTTCCAGGACCCACCCATGAAATATGCACCCCCATAGTCACTCAAGAAGAACCTTGAAATTGGGCCATTCTGTGCTGATAATTTATCGAAGTGTTTTTGAGATTCGTGAAGCTAGGATATGTGTCCAAGGAAAAGATTTTCCCTCAATGCTGACTGTATATTTCTGTTGAACTTCCTTTGGAGATTGCATTAGACAGGGCATAGGGGATTTTCGGAGATTGCCAAAAGAATAATCTAGAAGGGAGCTATACCTTTCTATTGTGCTTCCTTTAAGTGACCGACAGAATAGATTAAGCTGTAATGCTGTGAATTATGTTAATCATTGCACAGTTTGAGAAAGGAATAGATGTCGAGATGTGGATCCTCATCACTTTGTAACCTGTCAAATTTCGGGGCTGCAGTGCCTTGTGGCAGTGATTGATCAGAATTTGCATGGGGAGCAGACAGCAACAATAATACAGAGTCAGGGAACTCTGATAGGTTGCAGTTGACATATTAGCACGTTGTTTCTGCAATTGACCCATATTTTGCAATATGGTATTGAGAACAAGATTATTAGGCAAGGAAGGTTGAGGTGGGTTGCCTCCACCATCCAGGGGAGTAAAGGATCCATCAGTTCCAACCCCTTGATCAGGCCCAATATTAGCGCCAGTATATCGTGAGTTGCATCCCAAGGGGATCTTGTTCACATTGATACTAGGCCCTGTATTACGAGGTAAAGGATCAACATTGGAGACCTAGCGTCAGTCAAGTACTTATTTTGACATCTACAACAGCTAGATAGAAAAGTTGGCAATAGATAACCAAAAGACGATAAACAAATGGTAATAAACGAAATAACAAGAGTATGATCAAGAGAATATGATATACTAGAGCAAAATGAAATGGCACGAGATGAGGAAACTCTCCTCCGAATACACAAAGTCTGGGCTCAATGGAATAAAGGCGAGAGTACAGCAAAGGTGGTGAAGCTGCAACGCTATGAATGGTGAGACATTGTGAAGAGCTGTCCAAAACCCAAAGAGGAAGACCCAAGTTCAAGAAGAAGCACAATAAAGCATGGAGAAGCTATGTGATTGCCAAGAGAGCTGTGAAAATGTCCAAGAAGATCAAATGAAGCCAATGAATGAAGTTTCAAGAGATTTCGACATTCTCGATGTCGATAGGCAGCAGCAAGAGGCATTACATTTCAACCACTTGTGCAAGTCGAATACACACTGTGCAGATGTCCCCGTAGTGCACACGTCTTTAGCCAAATAGGCTGCACGATCAGAATCTAGACGGGAAAGTGACCAAGCAGATGAAGGGATGTTGGAGTCTGACATGGAATTTTCTTTTTTCAGCTACATTAGGAGAATCATGCAATGATGAATTACATAGGGTGCAATTTTTGATACGACAGTGCTACTAGCTGCTAAATCAATTTATACTTAAATCAAACTGTGATCTGTTGGCATTTGAATTCGATGACCAGCCCTAATGGGTGCTCTGTGATAACTTGTACATGGGTGTCTTACCCTTCGTTCGACAAGCTGTCTGGTGGTTGAAATAGACTCAAAACATAGTTACGAAAGAAGACTATCCTGACCCTTTGTGCTCATGTTGGGTATTGAAAACCTATTCCTTTCTTGGAGGTTTCAAATAAAGTTTTTTGTGTGTCTATGTGTCTCCTGGAAGCATCATTTGAAAATCAAGAGACTTCCTAGCAGTTTATCAAACATAGGATATCAAGTACATTGGGATTTTCTAAATTGCTGATATGTGCTTTACAAAAGCTAAAAGAACTAATGATTTTCTAATTTAAGATAAGTGGTACCAAGGGGTTGGTAGCTCTTATGTATTATTGCCGCAAATAAAATTACATCATACATGTGGTGTTGGAATAAGCAAATCACAACACTAACATCAATGACTTTTCTAGTTCCATTTTGTGAAAACAGATCATTATACCTATTTATGAAGCTGATAAGACAAGACAAATCAATCTTTCCCACAGGATTTTTGAAGATAGATCATGAATGCTTTGTTCTGTGTTCCATTTCTTGTTTGTTGAAACCAAAGTAAGCAGACAGCAATCCTGTCTCACACCACTCATCAATTTCGTATAACACATTAGACACATCAGGCCAATTGTATTCAACCATAAGCTGCCTTCCAATTTTGAAACCGCATTCTCTTCATTTAAATGTCTGAATAATTGGGGAGAAGAACCATTTATATATCAGACCTTCATGTACATGGTTTTTCCCACCAAAACCAGCTCCAACTGCCATTTGTATTACATGTCTTACCCTTTTTTGCTGTACTTGAATAAGTGGTGACATGGCTTATTGTTTGCTTCCTCTCTGCATATACTGTTAATGTTTGTAACTTCAGGACACACTTTTCATACCTGCAATGGTTGTTTCCATGTGATATTGTTTCTGCAGATCATTATGATTTTCTGCAGATTATCGTGTATGTCCCATCTTCTTTGATCATCTCTGCAAGGTAATGTGTGTCAACATTTGTTTATGGAGTGGCTTCTTTATTAGTATCTGAGATTATTCATGTGCCATGAGAATTCATATTGAAATGGATCAAGATTATTTGCCACTGTGTCTATTTCTTCATTAGGGAAGTCCATGCAATTGATGACTCAGATGGTTGAAAGTGAATTGGCACTCTGTGATAACTGTCACCGTC
Organism: Cupressus sempervirens; assembly: GCA_028749045.1. NCBI lineage: Eukaryota > Viridiplantae > Streptophyta > Pinopsida > Cupressales > Cupressaceae > Cupressus > Cupressus sempervirens. The sequence goes on along the minus strand of CM053788.1, from coordinate 249,644,931 downwards.
CATATTCATTGCTAGCTTCATTGTGCTTCAAGCTCATATGAGAGTTATGTGTTTGCTGGCAACAGTCTATTTGAGCGTGCTTTCTATTACATTCAGTGACGAATTGTTATGGCATATTATTCCTTCAGAATGAAAGTGGGATGATTTTGCTATTGTGCTTCGTTATTATTGATGGGTGTATGTGGTCCGTACTGCTTTATTTCTTCTAAAGACTTGCTTAGCTTTATAGCTGGCATGAGTTCATTGTAGTGATTGTGTTGCCTGAGTGACTTGGTCTTAGATATTCTTTAATGCAAGTGTATGATTGTATGATGATTCAGCATGTATTGTGATTTCTGAAAAGCAGAGTGATTGTTTTCAGCATAAAGAGCATTCTTTGTGGTTAGAGAATACAGTGTTGGTGTATTGATTCAGAGATCATCATCTTATTCTTGCAATCATCCTGTAGTAGACTTTGAACGTAATTTAGGTGATTCACTTAAGTGTGATCATTATACTGTAGAGTTGTTCTTATTCTTCCAATGTCTGTTGTGTGATTACAAACTATGTGAAGAGGTCATTCATCTGACTTGGTTCGTAATTTGTTTTGATCATTAAATAAAAGGATCTATTTTCGAGTGTGGCTGTGTTTTACCCTCAAGCCGGAGGGTTTTCCCGGGATAAATCTGTCTGGTTTTCTTATATTTTCTTGTTAAAAGTTCTGATTGTTGCATTGATAATATTCTGGTTCATAACATTTACAATCTGCACTGAACATGAATACCATCTTTACACCTGACTGGCAAAACACTTCTTATAACTCTCTTCAGATACTAATCTTTCTGCTATAATGATTTTAGTGCCCTAAAATCTTTATATATCATATCGAAGGCTAATTTTGCAAGAAAAAGATTGCTGTTTGCACAATAAATCTTGGAAAATTAAGCTTTGCAAAAATCCTTTTGACCAAATCATTCTTTATCCGATGTTAGTAAATGTCAGCTCTTGATCCGTGAACCAGCAATGCCATTCTATTACTGATTTTTCTTAATTTCATTCTTATCAGTTATTTTGATCCTTCCAATTGCTTTTAATTAAAATCTTGCACACAAAATTAGTGATAATCTCGAGACCACCTGACCTTCCACAGTATGAACCACCCTGCAAAAATTCTTCAGCGACTTCACAGGGAGATTAATTCTCAGAATGTCAAATTTTCATCAAAACCAATGCTCATGGATGTTCCTGTGGAAAACTTTTATCATACAGAATAGTCCTTTATTATACTCTTTTAGACTGCCTCCTTGTATACAGAGACCATTTTTGTGCTAAAATCACTTCCCTATGAATTGACAGGATAGCATCCCAAATCAAGGTTATAATGCACTAAATCCCTATCCACTTCATCCATATTATTGTGAAGCAGGACTGTCAGTAAAGAGGAAATATTTTATTGTATACTTGCTGCAAAATTTACAATTGGGTCTTGCATCAATCCTTTAATCTGAATTTAATCACATTTTTTAGCCAACACCATCCCAAGGACATACTGAAGGATCAGATTGGTCTTATTCAATGATCCTAATTTGCAACCAAAACTGGTTAAGTATTTGGAGTTTCTCTGACATTTTCTAAAACATTAGTTAAAACCTCTGCTTTGTTGGCTGTGTAGTCCTTGAAAGCTTTTAAGCTCTGTAAAATCTTTGATACCCATGAATTTAATTTACACTAATATGAGAATTTCCTTCGGTGTCAACATGGTCTACACAACCAAGGGTCCTTATCCAGAGCCTCCATTTCTGCCTCATTATTTGTGTCTATACTAATAGATCTATGAACAGTCCATATGCAAATAACACTAGTATCTTTTAATACATCCAATTCCTGCCTCTCGAGGATTCTGCTTGGCAGCTCCAATAGACTTTTCTTTTTAAAATATATTTTACGTAAAAAGTACAAGTTTTATGTAGCGAAATTTTTTTGTTTCAGATTCAAAAGAGTAAATAATATGAAAATAAACAAATATAAGGCTTAAAATTGTCAAAGGGGTTGTGCTCAAATGACAGGCCCACAGGGTCTTGTGGTGAAGATGTAGGTTTGAATCCTCAAAGTGACATCTCAGTGCCTGAGCATGTGTACTGGTGGTGATCAAATAGATGGAGTAGTATCCCTACAGTTGTTGCTTGTAGTGGACTTGCAAAGTCTCATGGTGGATGTGGACATAGTTCAAAATATTGCAGATATATCTGTGATAAGTCTACTTATCGTGATATTTTTTGGCTCTCAAGAAGTAATGTCAAGTTAGCGCAGAGAAGTTTCAAAATATCACATAGAACTTGGCAAAATATTGACAATATTTCTCTATTTTATTGTGATAAATAACAAACTTATTGCCCATGGGCCTTTTATAGGAAGGGATGGCCCAGGAAAGGGCAAAGCGCATTTTTTAAATTGAGAAAACAGATCTGGAGAGGAGAGAAAAGGCAAAGAGGAGAAACAAGGTTCCATCAGAATTGGAAAAGTAGATTTTTTATTGGACTATGGATGTGGGGTCCTTAGCAGAAAATTGTATGAAGGGTGAGTCCTAAAACCAAACCCCTACTAATTAGTTTGAAAATAAAATAAAATAAAGCTTAAAAAATATGATTTTAAATGATTTTTTTGAAAATAGTTCTTCTATTGTTGGAATTTTTAATGGACTGCGTAAACCATGTCTAACATATAAGTGATGCTCCTTTCAATGCCGTAATGGGGCCCTTTCAGTTGCTTTTGAAGCGTGAGGTGGATTTGGCGTACTTCCAATACAGTGTTGGTGTATTGATTCAGAGATCATCATCTTATTCTTGTAATCATCCTGTAGTAGACTGAGTGTAATTCGGGTGATTCACTAAAGTGTGATCATTATACTGTAGAGTTCTTATTGTTCCAATGTCTTTTGTGTGATTTAGCATGATTGTTTTTATCTTTAATGCTTCCAAACATGCCTCTTCTTTACCATTTTTTTGGTGTCAATAAATATTATTGATGCAGCAGGTAAATTGATCCATCTGGTAGTTGTAATTATATGAATGATGTCAACCAAAAACTCTTATATATGATAGGCGCCAGTCGTAGAAATAATTTGATACTCATGGCTTATATGGTGCAACAATTACCAGACCGCATTTTTATCGGTTTATGGGTGTAGATGTTAGATATTCTTGGTGACAACTTTGTTCCCTTACAATTGGAAATGACCACATGTATTTAGTCATCATTGAAGAGAATTTGAAGTTAAGGGGTAATGATCAAACAAAGTTTGTGCCAAGGAAAGTTTCTTTTGACGATGACATTTGAGACCAGTGAATGATGCAAGCAATATCATGTAGAATGCCATTCAAATGTAGAATTTTGTTTTTGGAAAGTGATGGCAACACAAATAAACATGTTAATCGAGGATTTTGATGTCAGGCTTCAAAAGAAAATTATTGAGATGACCACATGTTAGAAGTGTTGATGAGTACATTAGTTGGGACCATCGACTTGCAATTATGGTGGCCGGCTGTATTATTATTTGAGGATTCAGCCATGATAGTACTATCTCTCCCTTTCCTTTGTGTCAGCATCCCTCTCGACAATAAAAAGTAAAACAAAATTGAGAAAACATTCCACATAATAGTTCTCTAAAGGCCAAAAATGCATAATGTCTTTGTCAATTACGGATATAAGTCTAACAGGTCATTGGAATTTTTGATAAATGGCCAGAAAATAAAAAATCAGAAATTATTAAGTGGCGGGATTTGTTGCTGATTTGCCATCCGCAAGTGACGAACTTGGATACTTAAGCTCTTGCAATTGTAGGCATACTCATCACCCAACATTGTTGTCTATCATATGTAATACATTGTTTTGGTTATGAGATAATTGTGGCATAGCTCTGTTGGATGTTTGTGCTGTTATTCGTTTACAAATTGGGTGGTAAACATTTTAGTTGGATGTTTGTGATGTTATTTGTTTACAATTTGGGTGGTAAACATTTTAGGGGTCTAGAAGTGGTTTTGCTTCAAATGTTTTCGTGCTAAATTAAACTATGTTTGTTCCATATGTTTATGCATTCTCAGAATTCAAATTCCACATTTTGAACAGAAATAACTCTAAAAGCTAGATCAGGTCAATTCAAATAACACATAAGGCCAATTTGAACTCGAATCTTCATCTATGTAGCTGAAGTAATTCAGAAAATGTTTTGTGCTTGACAGGTTGCTGCTTAAGAATATGGGAAGTTGTCAGTTAATAATAACACTCCCAAAATACTTGCTACTTCGTAATCACTGTAGCACTGTAGCCTAGACTTGAAGTCTGAAAATATTCTGTCATCAGTAACAACAGGTGTCCTGTATTCCCAGAATAATTCCAAGTTCTCAACTCCCCACACTATATTCCGGATGCCAGCTATGTAATTTCAGGCTCAAAAAGCATATATATTTTCAAATAAATTCTTTATTCAGTGATTGGCTAACTCATATTCTATGAAGACACAACTTCTTAAAAAAAATTAAAATCAAATAAACACCTCCTGAGCTGAGTATGCATATTCACAGCACAAAATATATTTCCAACCTTAGGATGTAATGCCGATAAGATAAATTAAATCTTTCACAGGACCATGCTGAGACATTATATTAGGCCGCCCATAATTAAAGTCTGCCGCACATTCTTAAAGTCTCCAGTCATAAAGATTTTATTCCTTACGATTAATATATCTGGCTCAAACAAATATATTATTAAAGTATAGGGATGCATATTATTTCATTGAAATCCTGCATATGTTCTAACTTCACAGCCATCACTGGGTGATGAAGTGCTAGCGTTTTTTTAAATTGTTTTTTGCTTTAAAATGAATAAAAAACTGTGTAAATGATGTCATTTGTCAATTCGCACTTCAGTAACGTATCTCCAGCAACCTTATAACAAAGGGAACCTGACACATACGTACAAAAAAATATGATGTTACTTCACAAGACAATCTGCACACACATGCCGTGTATGAGTAAACAATTCAAGAATACATAAGGCCCTACGATTTCAAGCAATCCAGGCATTTACAGAAACTACAACCCAATGTATGTCAGAAACACCTGTTTCCAACAATCTATGAATTATCCCAGAGTGATTATTTATGACATTAATCTTTCCACAATAATAAAGAAAATTGGAAATTATTTTTATTTTCTGTGATTGTTTCTGATTAAATCTTTCCTATTAAACCTTCTGAAATTTTCTTCATAATCTTTACAGGATGGCAGGGTCCTTGGCTTTGATAAAATCTTTGATTATATCCAATAGCATGGCAGCTTTGACGCTCTGATAACACTGTAATATCCCTAATGAATAATCTCCCAAAGTTATCTCATAAATATATTTCATAACACAACAGATATCTCATGCAAACAAAACAAGCAAATGAAAAAGTAGATGCTCATTAAAATAGTCAGTTTAGCACAACTTCAAATTTGCTATTGTATTATAAACCAGCAATTCTAAATGCATAAAATCTGATCTTAAAAACAGTTACACAGTCAGATTGGAAAATTCAAAAAGAAACTGTAAGCACAATGGTGAATTCTGTCTCGAATCCACTTCAAGCTGAATTGGGTTGGTATCCAATCAACTAAGAAGAGCCTGAAGGTTTCTGTCCTTAGGTGCTGGAAAACTGAAACTCAAAGCTTCCCCTTTTCTCAAGAGAAATCTGAAACAAACTCCAAAATCCAAGCATAGCTGAAATGAATGAGACTTCCTCTTTTAATGCTCTAACAATGACTCTTCAGCTTCCCTTCCCTGTCTCCTTGCCACTTTGTCTCTTAGTGGCCCCATTAAATAATATTAAGTTGACTTTGATAACTCTGCATTAAGCTCTATTTAATTCACTTTAAAATATGTTATGCATTTGGCTTAATTTTTCTTATGTCCTAAATTGGGGACGTTACATTCCTCACAATCCTTATTCTCAGTGTGAAGTAGCATTTCAGAATATCTCTTGAAAATGTCTTTTCTACAGCCTATTGATTAGTTAAAATAATTTTTTTTTGAATTGTGGGCCTATTGAAATCTATTTAAGTTAATTTCCTTTTAGTTTTGTTGAGATTTTTTCTTGGATAGGAACTGTTACAAGATTCAAGAATCGTTGGCAGATTAACGGATTTCCGGATGATTCATTGATTAACAGAGGAACAAATGTGTTCCTTATAAATAATTACAAGGACGTTGTTTCTAAAAGAAACAACGTAGATTGAAGACGGAATTAGAAACAAAACTAGAGACAAGATAGGAAACATTCCTATCTGGACTGAAGAAAAAAGAGACGGGATAGGAAACATTCGTATCTAGACTGAAAGACGGACTACAAACAAGTAGTTGACTATTATAGAAAGTATAAGATATTATCTTAATACCCTCCCTTAATGGTCAACGTACGGATGTCGGAACATTCTGTGATAATTGAGACCCTCCTTGGATCTACAGAATGCTGAAACCAAGAAGCTTTGCCAGAAGAGTGCTATGACTCAAAATAAGTTGCATTTACTTCGTTTTTGTAGAAAAAACGGTAAAACCCAGAGTCAACTACTTGTTTGTAGTCCGTCTTTCAGTCTAGATAGGAATGTTTCCTATCCCGTCTCTTTTTTCTTCAGTCCAGATAGGAATGTTTCCTATCCTGTCTCTAGTTTTGTTTCTAATTCCGTCTTCAGTCTACGTTGTTTCTTTTAGAAACAACGTCCTTGTAATTCTTTATAAGGAACACATTTGTTCCTCTGTTAATCAATGAATCATCCGGAAATCCGTTAATCTGCCAACTCTTCTTGAATCTTGTAACATGGTATCAAAGCCAATACTTGATTCATAATTTCATTTGAAATTATTCGCTCAAATTTTTCGAATCCCGGCTAGGATTTCTGTTCGGTCAGCAAATCACGATTTTGGAGTTTTCAAGTGCAGGGTCTACAAATCGCGGGCAGATTTTTCTTGGCATTTTTTGCAAAACCCTACCTCGGCTCGTCTGCAACTCCATTTTTTTTCAACATCCATTTTCTGCAACTCCGCATGGCATTAATTGTCCGAGTTTTTTTGGCAAATGACGGGTCTGATTGTTGAAAATCGCGGATTTATTTTGGTCTGCGTTTTTGGCTGCCGTTTTTAAACAGCTTTGCGTGTTTTCCAGCTCCGTGAGTTTTGTTTTTTTGCAAACTCGAACTCCCATGCTGCCTAGACTTGGACAAACTCGTGATTAGATCAGGAGGTCGTTTTTTCTAACGTTTTTGCTAAAAACGGCTCTGCGATTTCTGAAATCACATCTCTGCTATTTCATAAATCTGGCACTGTTTTTGTAAGGTCAAATACGACTTTTTTAGTCCCGTCTCAGTCTGTCATCGTGCTCTGGGAAGCAGATTCGACCATTTTTATCAAGAAATCTGAAGATTTTTCAAGCATTTTTCAGCCAGGGCCTTTTTTTTCGAAACCCTAATTTTTGGGGTCGGAAATTTTTTTTTGTTTGCAGATTCTTAGTAGGTTTTTCGAGACCTCATCTGGGTCTTTGTCAGAATTTTCAGGGTACCTCATTTTTCGTGCCTCGATTTTCAAGCCGGCGGATTTACATTGCGACTGCAGATTCCTTCTGGGTTTTCTGTTTACTCTTCTGGGCACTTGTCATTTTTTTTTCTGGGTCAGCCTCAACATTGCCTCGAACTTCGTGCAAATGGCATCTTTGACTAATTTGATGTTGGAGGGCAGTCTACGATTCAATGGCCACAATTATAATCATTGGAAGCAGCGCATGTTAACCATCTTCGAATATCGTCGTTTGGATGAGCTTGTTCTAGGCACAAAGACTCGTCCGACCTCTGACCAAGCAGAACAGGACAAGTTTGATGATCGCAATCGAGAGGCTGTTATGCTTCTTAAGCTCTCTGTTATCGATGATCAGCTACCGCAGATTCCTTCAGGCAAGTCAGCTGCAGAAATCTGGAAATATCTGAAGGAGCTGCATGAAACATCTGACAAAAGTCGGGCATTCTTTCTAAAGAATCAGTTGTTCTCCATTATGATGGATGAATGTATGTCCTTACAAGAGCATTTGACAAAGATTAAGGACATCCGTGATCAGCTCGAAGCTATTGGTCGGAAAATGGAGGAAGAGGATATGGTAGTCATCGCTCTGATACCATGTTACAAGATTCAAGAAGAGTTGGCAGATTAACGGATTTCCGGATGATTCATTGATTAATAGAGGAACAATTGTGTTCCTTATAAAGAATTACAAGGACGTTGTTTCTAAAAGAAACAACGTAGACTGAAGACGGAATTAGAAACAAAACTAGAGACAGGATAGGAAACATTCCTATCTGGACTGAAAAAAAAAGAGACGGGATAGGAAACATTCGTATCTAGACTGAAAGACGGACTACAAACAAGTAGTTGACTATTATAGAAAGTATAAGATATTATCTTAATAGGAACTGTAGCACAGATTTACTGTGAATACATCAAAAGTGGTTCGAGTGGTTTGAATTATATTATTTTGGATTTCAATTTAGTAAAAAGTGAATGTCTTTATTTGGCTACTTAAGTCTAATAGACTGTTGATATATGTTAATAATATATCTTCCAATTCATCGCATGCAAGAGATAAGGAACTTTAAGATTGGATTTTTGGCTGAATAGTGTGTGCGTGTGTCTTTGTGTGTGTGTCTGAATATGTAGTGATGAATATTATGGAACTGTGATAAGCAATTATTTTGAGGTTTTTTCAAGGGATGTGATACTGATTAGAATGTGTGAAATTATTTATCTAGTTGTTTTGTTCTTTCGTAATGTGAATATTCAACCGTTGTGTTATTGATGCAATATCAAATGAATAATTCTGACTGTTTAACTTTAGGTCATCAGTTGCCCATGTTTGAAATATTCACAATGTATTGGAACTTAAAACAGAAGAAAAATTTTGCAGCTAGGGAAGGATAGGAATTGTGAGGTCTTGCTTTGTAAGCACAGTAAGATTTAGAGAAGTTTTGTTAGGAAAAATGCGATCAAATTTGGTACTTAAATAATTGTGGCTCAGATATTTCAGAGTTGTGGCCTGGGTAGAGTGGAAAATCATGTTTTCATCTCAGAAAGATGTGGTTTCTTTTTCAAATGATTTGCAATTATCTTCTTTCAGGAGATAAAGGGTGATGACTAGGGCTCATTGATTCACAGTGAGTATCTACAGTTTTGAAATCCATAGTTACGTCTTAAAAAAGTTGCAATGGCAAGGACAAATAAAATTTGGTAGGCTTTTTGTGAAAGATCTTTCATAGATCTGGAACTTGGGTTTAGATTGGTAGGGTATTAAAATCTTTAAATTTTATAAGCTATCTGGTATCATAAAGGATGAGGTAACTCTACTCACAGATTCACAACAGTTAGTAGCTCATGGATCATGGATGTACTAAAGAATCACTTACTTTTCCATTTATTTAGAAAGAAGAATGCCAAGGAGATGTTGATATTGAGATTAGTCTTTAGCAGAGCGAGAACATAAATAGAAAGGTGATATTGAAATACAAACTCAGATCCATGAAGATTACTAAATTACATTCAGCTACCTTCACCTGATGAAGGTCAAATACCAGAGGTAGTGAATTTGGCATTGAATGGTTTCTCATCTTCATGGAAAACATTTGTGCCTGAGAGAAACTTCCATCTTTTGAAATACTATGGGATGATCATGATACTATCCAGGAAGTAACTTGAATGGACTCAAATGCCAGAAGGGTGGTGACAATATTTTAACCTTCTTTGCATGTGGAGAAAGGTAAAGGGAAAGGTACCATCAAGTTTAAGGAAAAGGATGAGGATACATCCTCACTGCTAGGGCAAGAGTCAAGAAAAATCAAGTTCATTAAAAGGATTTTATGTAGGGAGCCATTCAGTACAAATTACTTAAGCTGGTCTGTCAGATCGCCTCTAACTTTGAACATGAAGTGGGAACTCTTTATATTGGTCAATGAATACCAGCTTATGGTGCTACAGATAATACCATCCATCATCGGTAGGTTCATGGTTCAGGTAAGCATCAAATCGAATCTTTGCCTTATATTCGGTGCAGTCTGCTCATCCCAGCTTGCCTTCCCCATGCCATCAATGGCTGGTTGAATCCCAGGACCAGACATTCCCCATTGCATCCAGAAATCCTAAGCCGCACTAGGTGCATTTAGTGGTTCACAGGTCATGTTCATGAACATTGGCAATTGAAAGACTTCATCCCCAGTGATAGCTATCACATCAAAGTAGCTCAGCTGGGTTCACACAGGCAGTAGGAAAGTAGAACATTCATGCTTATTAAATATATTGGACTATGGCTTTTTCACTTGAACAAATCTGTTTTCACATCCCCTAAGACCATGAAAAACACAGGCAGAATCATATTATATTGCTGTCTTGCCCATTGTGAAAAATAGCATCCAAGAAATGAGTAAGAATGTTGCTGAAAAAGGGACTCAAAACCCCTTCCTTGAATGATGCATTTTAAATTTAATGCTTATATCTGCCAACAAGAGAATTGGGATTGATGAGCTGGGTTAGTGCGTTTTTACTTTGCAAACAATTTTCAGCTGCATTAATGTTTTAAGAGCTCATAGAATAGCTGTTCCAAATAGTGCACACAAAAAGAAGTCGAAAGTAGTTTGTACAAGAGAGTATTGTTTGCCTCACCTAGTAAAAATGGCAATAGATGCAGGCTGAAAGCTCAGTTCTGAATGGATTGTCCCAGTTTATAAGTAAAACTTTTGCTGCTGCTGCTCCTAATAGGAATGCACGCCCTTAATGGCATCCTAAAAGTGAATGCTTGTCAGGGTGCCTATTTAGCCAAGAACTCAACCATTGTCTGGGTTGCTCTTGGTCACAATGGTTGGTACCATGCACATGCATGTGGATGGTGAAGGGGACGAGTTTCAACCCCAGGTGATTGCTGTCCTAATGTTGCCTCATTAAATAAAAATAACTCAAATCAGAAATTATTCAACAGCAGAAATATAATTTCTGAACATTGCATCAACCACAAAATAGTTAAACGTTCAAATTATGAAATTGAATAAAATACATAAATAATCATACCTTCTAATCATCTTTTCATTCCTTTGAAAACTTTAATAGGAAACCTTACAAATCCTTCATCAAACAGCCATACACATTTTATCACTTTATACCATTCTTCAATCTTGTGTCTATATTTATAATATTTAGCAAAATATATTTTCCAAAAGCTTATTTCTCTTGCAAGATATTCAAGCTCGAATGTAAATTTAAATGATCAATGTATATTTACACTTTATTAGAATTGATTGGTTATTTTAATTTAAAAGATATTTACTTTTTAATAAATGCTTCTTAGGGTGTCTATGTACTATTTAGTCAAGAACTTGACCATTGTTTGGGTTGCTCTTGATCACAGCAGTTGGTTCTATGGTCATGCATGTGGATGGTGAAGGGAAGAGTTTCAATCCCAAGTGACTCTGCTGTTCTAATGTTCTCTCACCGAACAAGCCAAAACAAAAATTATTGAACAGCAAGAAATTAAATTTCTGAACATTGCATCAACACAAAATAGTTGAAACTTCAAATTATAAAATTGAGTAAAATACATAAATAATTACACCTTCAAATTATCTTTTCATTCCTTCGAAAAACTTAATAAGGAAATCTTAACAAATCCTTTATCAAACGGCTGTATGGAATTTATCACCGAATATCATTCTTCTATCTTGTGTCTATCTTTATTATTTATACTATGCAGCAAATTATAATTTTCAAAAAGGTCATTTTCGCTTTGCAAGATATTCAAGTTCGAATGTATATCTATATATCAATGTATATCTTCACTTTATTAGATTTGATTGCTATTAGAAAGATATTCTAGTTTCAGTAAAAGTGAAATTCAACATACCATAATTTGCCCACTTGCAACTTGCTCACATTGAATCTCTGTGGAAGTTCCTATTATGAACTAGAAAACTAAAGGGTAAGCATTTGATTACTGTCCATGGATACATACAGACTACCACACAGCATACCGATTTAGAGAGAGGGCATTGGTTATGATGTTGATAATATTACGAGGTAATTGGTAAATACTTGCTTGTTAATAACAGAGACCGAAAGGTCAATTTATACAAAAGAATGAGACGATGTTTCCTTAGGAAACGATCGTAAAGAATAGAAACATTTTATTCTAGAGAAAGCAAAAAACGAAAGCAAACTAAAGCTAAAGATATTTACAAGATAACCATTAACTAATAATAGACGTCTTATCTATTATTGTAATACCCTCCCTTAATGGTTAATCTATCTAACACACCAAGATGTCCTCTGAATTTGACAAACTTATCAGGACCAAGAGGCTTGGTGAGAATGTCTGCAGTCTGATCTGTGGTAGGAACATACTGCAGATCTATAGTCTCGTCTTCAACCAGCTGTCGTATGTAATGACAATGAACATCCACATGCTTGGTTCGTTCATGGAAGACTGGATTCCGTGCTAACTTGATAATGCCTTCGTTATCAACAAATAGAGTAGTCGGTCCTGCTGGTGACATCTGCATACCCCCAAGCATCCGACGAAGCTAGACAGCTTCACATCCTGCCTTAACAGTCCCTCTGTATTCAGCCTCTGTAGAAGAGAGAGAAACTACCTGCTGCTTCTTGCTGGTCCATGTGACTGCACCGGATCCAAAACTGAACACATATCCAAATGTTGACTTTTTATCATCAACAGAGCCTGCCCAATCTGAATCTGTGAACCCACTGAGTTTAGGATTAGAACTCCGAGAATACAGAAGTCCATAATCAGAAGTGCCCTTCACATAACGAAGCACACGCTTTGTTGCCATCCAATGATCAGCCTTAGGAGCTGTCATAAAGCGTGAAATATAGCTGACTGCGAAGCTGATATCAGGCCTAGTAGCAAATAGGTAGATGAGGCTGCCTACTAGTTGCCTATACGTAGTATCATCAACGGAAGGAGAATCAGACTTGGCTGATAACTTGAGACCTTTCTCCATAGGTGTAGATGCAGGTTTGCAATCCTGCATTCAGAATTTGTCTAACAAGGCCCTAGCATATTTGGACTGAGAGATGAATATACCAGAAGATTGTTGCCAAACTTCAACACCTAAGCAATAATGCATGAGCCCAAGGTCAGTCATATCAAAGGATTGGCATAAGTGTTGTTTGATTCCCTGAATCAAAGATGCCGAACTGCCAGTGATGATCAGATCATCCACATAGATAACCAGAAGGATGATGTCACTGTCAGTAGTCTTGATGTACAGATTTGAGTCTGAAGAACTCCTCTTGAAGCCTTGATCACAGAGGTACGTATCAATCTTGATGTACCATGCCCGAGGGGCCTGCTTCAAACCATAGAGAGCTTTTACCAATTTGAGAACTTGATGGTCTTTACCAACAACCTTGAAACCAGGAGGCTGCGTCATGTAGACCTCTTCATGGAGATCACCATTCAGGAAAGCACTCTTTACGTCCATCTGATGGACCTTCCAGCCAAACTGTGCTGCCATGGCTAAGACTAATCTGATGGTGCTCATCTTTGCAGTAGGAGCAAAGGTCCCCTCATAATCAATGCCCTGACGCTGAAAAAAGCCCTTTGCCACTAAACGAGCTTTGTACTTATCCAAAGTACCGTCTGATTTGTATTTGATTTTGTAGACCCATTTGCAGCTAATGGGTTTCTTTCCTGGGGGAAGATCAGAAAAGACCCAAGTGTTGTTCTTCAGCAGGCTCTGGTGTTCAGATTGCATGGCCTGTTCCCACTCTGGAATTCCTTTAGCCTTGGAATATGTTTGAGGTTCAAACACACTGTGAATGTTGGCCATAAGAGCAAAGTTAACAGAATCTGTAGTTTTGCTCTTTTTCCGAGCAGTTCTCCCATCAATGAGCTCATCATCATGAAGATCAGCAAGTGTCTTAGCCCACCACTTAGGCCGGAGAGGAGAATGACCAACAGTAGTACTAGGAGATGCTTGATCAGCAGGATCCTGATCAGAAGGATTTGGATCAAACTCAGGTGAAGCATCTTCAAAACGAGGTGATCCTGCAGGAGAAGCCGGAGGTGTCTGTACAGGTATCACTGGCAGGACTGGAGCTGTAGGAGCTACTGGAGCCCTCCCATCAGGTGGACCTAATGGAAGCCGAACTCCCAAATCATGAACCTGCATAGGTTGGTCTGCTGGATCAGGAACAGGAGAAACAGGCATGAATGGTCCTCGCTGCTCATCAAAGACTACATTGCGGCTATATATGAGACGAGATGTCTCAACATCAATAAGGCGGTAGGCTTTGTGAAGACTGCTATATCCAACAAGCATTAGTTTCTGACTCTTGGCATCCAACTTGGTGCGTGAAGCATCAGGGATCCAAACAAAAGCAAGAGAGCCAAAAACCTTCAGGTGACTGATTCTGGGCTTGCGACCTGACCAGGCCTCTTTCAGAGTTTTACCTTTGACCGCCATTGTGGGTGACCGGTTCAACAGATAGACTGCAGTGTTAACTGCTTCTGCCCAAAAACGCTTCGGAACATGTCTGTGTTCAAGCATGGAACAAGCCATCTCGGTGATTATCTTGTTCCGACGTTCAACTACACTGTTCTGTTGTGGCGTGTGGGGTGTGGTGAACTGGCGTTGGATGCCATGTGTATCCAAGAAGCTGGAGAAAACATTAGAACAAAATTCCCCCCTATTGTCTGATCTAAGAGTAATAATAGATTTCTCAGACTCTTTTTCAACTAAGGGTTTAAACTTTTGAAATACAATAAATGCATCGGATTTCTTTTTAAGGAAATACACCCACATTTTTCTACTGAAATCATCTACAAACAACAGAAAATACCTGTACCCAAGAATAGGAGTGGCCATAGGGCCGCAGATATCAGCATGAACAAGCTGAAGTACTTGAGAAGCTCGCCAAGAATCGCCACTGGGGAAAGGTGTGCGATGTTGCTTCCCAGCCTGACATGCGTCACAAACTCCAAGGTGTTGGGTTTGAATCTCTGGCAAACCAAGAACAAGCTCATCCCGAGCAAGTTGTGAGAGATAATGCACATTTAAGTGCCCATATCGCTGATGCCAAAGTGTGCTGATGGAAGATCGCCGAGCAGCCATAGCTAAGTCTTGAGAATCACCAGAATCAGTAAGTCTGAAAAGACCATGATCCTCAAGACCAACTGCAACAGTAGACTTAGTCGCCCAATCAGTGATGGTGCACTGATGTGAACTGAAGGTGACTGCCAAATGTGGAGAATGTCGCAGCAACTGACTGACCGAGAGTAGATTTAGTTCCATCCCTGGAACGTAGTACACATCAAGGAATATGAGCTTCCTCCCAACAGACTGAATTTGAATGTTGCCTTTACCAACAACCATGTACTCTTCTCCACCACCAAAGATAACAGAATCTGAATAAGGCTGGTAGTCAGTAAACCAGTCTCTGCGGTGAGTGAAATGTCGAGAGGTATGTGAATCAATGTACCAGGTAGATGACTGCACATGATCTGCGGGTCTTTTAGCCATGAAGGCGTAAAAGGCAGATTCCGCCTCCTCAGTGTGGTCTGCACTGTTTGCTTTGGGTTGCGAACTTGATTGCTTAGACTGGGCAGCTAAGCGTTTCCGACATGCAACCTTCATGTGACCATACTTGTGGCAATAGTTGCATTGAATGTTCTTCTTTTTGGTACCATCGGATGCTGGAGCAGAAGACTTCTGCTAAGATGGTTGCTGAAACTTGCCCTTATCCTTCTGAAAGGATTTCGCAGCAAAGGCTTGCTCAGTGGAGGTGGAACTGGAGCTGCTACCGAACTGTTGTTTCCACCGATCTTGCTGAAGGAGCAGGGTGCAGAGATCAGTGAACTTTAGATCAACACCAGTAGATGTGATGTTGAGAGTCTTGATAAAATGCTCATAGGAATTTGGTAAACTCCGAAGAGTGATTACCACAATATCCTCTTCCTCCATCTTGCGACCAATGGCAAGTAACTGATCACGGATTTTCTGAATCCGATTCAGGTGTGCTTGGAGCGAGGTGCGCTCATCCATGACTATAGAAAACAAAGTGTTTTTCAGAAAGAAGGCTTTGCTCTTGTCGGAAGTCTCATGAAGACCTTTGAGATGTGTCCAGATTTTGGCCGCTGTCTTGCCGGATGGAATCTGAGAAAACTGGTCATCAGCTACGGAGAGTTTGAGAAGCATTATCGCCGATTGTTCAGATCCCATGTATCTTGATCAGGACCCGAAGAAGTCGGACACTGCTTAACACCCAGAACAAGTTGATCGGTGTTTCGATATTCGAAGATTGCGATGATGCGCTGCTTTCAGGTTCCATAATTGCGACCATTGAATTTGGAATTATGCTCGAGCAGAATATTTGTTAGAGATGCCATGGCACGTTTTTCAATGAAAAATTGTGAAAATCTGTGAAGGCACGTTCTTCGAGGCAAAAATACGGAAGACCCAGAAGAACCAGAGAATGACCCAGAAGAGAGCTTGAAAAACCTAGAAGGAATCTGCTGTCGTTTTCTGAATTCGTTGGCTTGAAAATCGAGGCACAAAAATCGAGGCACCCAGAAAAAATGGACGACAACCCAGTTGAGCTCTCGAAAAACCCACCAAGAATCTGCAAACAAAATAATTTTTCGACCCCAAAAATTAGGGTTTCGAGAAAACACGGCCCTAGCTAAAAAAAGCTTGAAAAAACTTCAGATTTCTTGATAAAAAATGGTCGAATCTGCTTCCCAGAGCACGATGACAGACTGAGACGGCTAAGAGCATGAAGATTTGATATAGAAACATGCAGATTTTCACCCCAAAAACGCGCAGGTTGAAGACGCGAAAATGGAGTGTAAAAAAAAAACGCGATTTGCAGAGGATGTTAGGCAAAAGAAATCGCGATTTTCAGATACCAGCTGAGAATGGTACAAAACGACCACAATTTTCATGCAATGTGTAGACCCGAGTTCAGAATTTCTCTAGATAGAAAAACCTAGGCGGGTTTTTGGAGAAAATAGCTGAAATAATTTTGGAAAAATTTAAACAAATAATTTCAAGAAGAAATTATAAATTTTAAAAAAAAAATTTAAGCATTTAGCTCTGATACCATATTACGAGGTAATTGGTAAATATTTGCTTGTTAATAACAGAGACTGAAAGGTCAATTTATACAAAAGAATGAGACGATGTTTCCTTAGGAAATGATCGTAAGGAATAGAAACATTCTATTCCAGAGAAAACAAAAAACGAAAGCAAACTAAAGCTGAAGATATTTACAAGATAACCATTAACTAATAATAGACGTCTTATCTATTATTGTAATAGAAGTTAAAACCTCAAATTTGAAAAATAAAATGCCTTTAAATTTATGCAGTTTGCCAGACAGAGTTCTGGAGCAGGTTTTCAGGGCCGTCAGTGCTGTTTTATCTTTAAAGGAAAAATAATCCTGTTAAAACTGACATTGGTCTGTTCAATCTTGAAATTGGCTTTGTATTGGATATACTTAATATAATAATTAATAGAGGGCAGTGAACACATGTCGGGTTCACTGCAAGCATAGGAGTCCAATGGCTCTGGATAAGCTTTGGCCTTTCAGTACAGACAAAATAGTGTTTGGAAAGATTTTTGTTGTAAAAGTAGTTGTCATTTATTCTCGTCTTTGACCTCTCTGTCAACTGTGTTAAGTGAAGGGCCATGAGCCACATGGAAGGACATAGAGATAATAATACTAATTGAAGCTGAAGACTATTTTATAATGAACAACATAATGCAGGATAATGTACCCGATGGCATTTTATTACATGCCTTCTTTCTTTCTGTACGTTCACATTCAAATGTCAAAGTAGATTTAGTAGTCTTTTTATTAGCATATATGATTTTTTAAACTATAGTCTATTATCTATATTTAATATATTCAAGATCTCTTTTAATTTCACCTTTTAAATAAAGTTTGACATTCCAACTTTTAGCAGTCTTTAGTATTCTCTTGGATTGTGGCAGAAATTAATAGCTTGAAAGATAGCATTCTCTCCTCAAAACAGCAGTTGAGTAGTATTGTGGAGAATACTAATACATTGGCGAAGAGAATAAGTGAGCTGAAGGCTGATCATGAGCAGAGGATAAAAAGTTTGGAGGATACCGTAAAGATGATCCAGGATAAAGTCAGAGCGGTGGTTGCAGTCGGCAAGACTGCCATGGACAACTCCATCAAGGGCCTTAGGAAGTTGAATGACCAGGTGGTGGCTTTTGAAAGTCTGTCCAAGGATATTGATGCTTCCCTCTCTGTGAGCGTCAAGATGGCTGAAAGAGTCCATTTCAAGGACACAGGATTGACCAGGGATATGGATGCTGCTGCGGATAAAGCAAAGAAGGAGATTAGCCTAGCTCTGCTACCTGGTTGAGAAGTAAGGACAAGGGGGTTACCTCCATTGATAATTTGGTTTAGAAAGTTAGGAACTTAGGAGTATCAATGCTGATTTTATTCAGAAGAATGTAGAGTTAGTTAAAAGTCTGTAGGTGCTGTGGGATGGTGCTCACTGGTATTTTGGTCCCTTTTGCTTGGCGTTGGACTTGCTGTTGGTTTATAGTTGGTTCTCCTGTTTATTTTCTCCTATTCTGTACTTGAATTTTTGGTCCTTGTAAAACCAGTTTTCCCTTAATAAATTAGATTCCATTTTTCTATGTTAAGACATTTCTAAAGTTATACTATTTATTAATCTATATTTAATATAACATGTAACATGTTCGTATAAATACAGAATTGTAGATATATATTATTTGAATTCAATAATAAATCTATTCCCTAGTTTTGTTGGTCGATGATTATTTCCCAAATTGTTGATGAACTTGAACCTCATGAACTTTGTGACTTACCTGGCAAGTTCCATGGTATGGCTATATGTTATATCAAGGTTTGGTTTTTGGCGAAGTTTGTGAACTTTGAAAGTACTCTTCAAGTTGCTGAGTATTCTACTTTGTGAGCTGTAACAAGTTTAACTCTTGAATTTCTATACGTGCAGAAAGTGTGGTTTAAAATGTCTATGCAGTTAAAATGCTGTTTAAATGTGTTTTTCACATGTTTTTGCTAGAAAAACATGCAATTTCTCTTTCAAGATGTCAATTTTTAAATGAATACATTCTGTTATTCTTTTACAAAAAAAATACGTTTCTTAAAGAAATTTTAGTTTTTTATACTTTCAAAGTTGAGCTCAAAATTTTGGGGTTTCTGAGTACTCTCTGTCCAAGTCTGCGAACTGCAGTTTTTGGTTCTTTGCAAGGATATCGTAAATATAAATGATAATTTCCCTGATATTCACATTGCACTAAGTTTCTGTTGATTGGCATTGGTTAAACTCAATTTACATATATTTTAATCTATTAATATGACAGAGTTGTCCCAAATAAGTTAATGATTGGTTGATTGGATTGTCAATTGTTCTATCATGGATTTTATTACTTTTTATGCTTCAATGATGCAGATTGTGTTACTGATGTTTATTTCTTATTGTTATCAACTTATTAGAAGGTTCAGAGGACCCGGAACCAAAGGCAAAACGGCAGAAACCTGAAAAAATGGATGCTGGAAAAGGGAAAGGAGTAGATGCCAAAGCAAAAACATCAGGCTTGTGTTCACCTCTTCCCCTCTCAGATGCTCTTGTAACATTTATTGGAACTGGTGAAAGTGAATTGTCAAGAGCAGAGGTGGTCAAGCGAATATGGGGATATATAAAGGATAATAATCTACAGGTGAGTTGCTTTTGATGATTGAATTCTTTTTAGGAAGGGTCCTATTAACTTATCTAATGTTCATGTACTTTTTAATGCAACTATATTAATAAAACAAGACAAATTTTTTTTCTTATGAAGAATATGCTTTCATAGTAAGCAATTCTTTATCAAGAATTTGGAGTAGTTTAGGTCGCGATGTAAATCATGTGCTATTATTTACTTTTATCATTCTGTTGGAAGATTTGTATTCATTACCTGTTGTTGGAATATGCTTGACTTTGCTAGTCATTCATTTAATATTCTGTGTCTATCTCCCTCAACTCTCTGTCCACTGCATGTGTAATTGGTGTGAGGAAAATAAATGTTCGGTTTTAAATGTAAGACTAATTATATTTATGTACAAGTTTTGAAAGGTTTGCTGACAAAGGCCACCTTCCTAAAGTCATGATTTGACAAAAGGGCATTTTAATTATCTTACTCCATGATATAGCTTTGTTTCTTTGGGCACTATGTTGGACTTTCATATAATTTTTATGAAAGGCAGCTGATAAATCTAACCATTTTGCATATGTGTTATAAAATGTAATTGTTATAGTATGTTTGTGAGTTTTTCTATGATTTAATATTATAAGTAGTTTGCACGTGTATTTGCTGGATCCCATGTAATCAGAATTCTCATTTGTAGAAGGAAACTAGTCACTAAAACCTCTTCAATAGCAGAAAGTTGATGTCTCTTGTAGTGTTTTACATGTTGTAAAGGTCATGGTAGATGAAAGAAATCATTTATTCAAGGATTGTATGATATTGTTGGATATAGCTATATTGAATCTTGATTAATTGGGACATGTATACCATTGAACATGATATCAGTTCCTAAAGTTTTCAAAGTTTGTTTCGATTATTCTAACTTTTGGATTACCCGTGTTTGAGAGTCTTTAGGTGGTGTAATAAGTCTCAGTTTTACTCGATTTATTGCCATAAATTGCAGGTATCTTGCATCTTATCATGTCATTGATAAGCATCCAGCTTTCACCATATTGAGTCCAGATAATTGGATGTAATCA
Organism: Cupressus sempervirens; assembly: GCA_028749045.1. NCBI lineage: Eukaryota > Viridiplantae > Streptophyta > Pinopsida > Cupressales > Cupressaceae > Cupressus > Cupressus sempervirens. Next base: position 249,624,095 of record CM053788.1, on the reverse strand, counting down.
ATTGTTGTGCAAGCGCATCTGGTCAACACTCCCTTCAGGATATTTGTCTAATGCCCTCTTCTACAAGTTAAGGTTTAAAAATGTTTGTTGTTTCCATGTATGGTGTTCCTAAAAATGATTGAACCATGCTTGAACTCTTCCTTCCAAACAAAGAACTACTCCATCTATATTGAGGAATATAATTTTGGGTTTGGGGATTAAAGGATTAAGGTTTGATATTCTGGTTCAAAACCCTTTTTCAACCAGCAGAATTGGAAGTCCAAGAAAGATATTCCTCTTGCAAGTCATGCTTTAATAACCAGAATAATAATAGTTTTGGAAGCTCAAAGTCAGATTTTAATTACTATTCAAAACTTCTAGTTTGGTAAGTTTCTAGAAACGGCATGAAATTCACCTTTGCATCATAGAGATATATCCTAAATCTGTCTCCTTAACGGAGAGAAAATGACACTGCAAGATAAGATATTGATTTAGATGGAGAAACAATAATTTTGTTAATGACAGAATTGTGGCACAACGGAATTCTCTGGGATTTATTTCCTGATCTTGCATGTATTAATGATGAGACAATTATGTGATCTAATAGGTGACATCATTTTAAAGACATTTTTATCAAATTTTGGAAAGACAATGCTTGTACTAATGTTCGGATGAACATTGGAGAATATTCCTTGTTATGGAGACAATTTGATGCAGTCACAGGATTGGATACCCAGTGAAGGGCACCTAATCATAGTAGCCACACACACAGATAATACTTTATTAAAAATTAGATACATACTTGTCTCATGGGCATACAATTCCCCACAGAGACTTACTATCTATTCTCCTCTTGACTTCACATAATACATCAACAGGCTTACAATATGGTGATGGATTACCATCCTCAATGAATCGTTTTTTGCACTCGGCCAAGTACCTTGAACATGCGTTTTGATATCTTCCCAATGAAAGAAAACACCTCTCTCTTCTTCCTATCAATTTCATCTGTTTGTCCCTTCATCTGACACCTGTCCAATGAGGGTAATGTTTAATGAATTTTTCTCTGTACTCTCCTTGTCTCTTTGACCATCACATCTCTCTCTCTCTCTCTCTCTATATATATATATCAATATTTATCATTTTTAAGAAGAGTGGCTACAGCACATATAGAAGGAATTTGAATATTTAGTGGCTAGCAAAGTAGGTAGCTCTTTTAAACTTGTGATAATTGAGGCCAGATGGCAGTTAGAAGACAAGAGTCAACCGTTTTCTAGAAAGGAGCATGCAATTTTTGCATTTGATTTCTACAATCTCATAACACTGCAACAAAAAAGAAAATGCTGGTCATAGGTTAATGAATATAGTTAAGTTTGTTGCCACGAAGGATGAGATAAGACAAATAAGAGGTTAAATTAAGGGTGTCAACAGAGATAATGTAGAGCCAGTTTGGTCTTTTATCTCCACGTCCAACTCACCTTACATCCAACTGATATCTTATGATGTACGAAAAGAAGATATTGGTGGGTCCCAGTTGATAGGAGTGGCCAAAAAAAATAATAATCAGGAAAGATAAACAGATACAGGCCCTAGCCACCAAATACAGCCAATTAAAACCATATTCTAGCTTTCAACGTCTTTCAGGAAGTATGTCCAACTTAACCTCAGGGGACTCCACTTATTAACAATGTCCAAGGAAGGACAAATGTCTCAATGGAGGGTGTGGGTCCAACTGTACATATCTCGAAGAAAATGTCTCCCATGTAGACCTCACAAATTAGTCTTAGAAAAGCAAATTGTCACAATTGTTAGGGTGGGACACACATAAGTCAGCAATGCTTAAAAACCAATGCTACTCAGAGGAGGATGTATATTTGGTATAGGACATGGATCCCACAATTCAACTATTCAGATCAAAAGATCGTGAAACTAGATATGAACAGCTAGATGTGACCCAAGATGATGACTAAATGACTGAAAACATCTGAAAAATCAAAATCGATTTGCCATGTTTTTGGGCCAATGTAGGATCACTTATGGTCTTGGATGCTCTTATGTTGAAAACAATGGGTGGAAAGTTTGAGAGCATTGACACATTAGAGCTGAGAGGTGACAATCCTTTTGGAATGTGAACAGTCTGCAGAAAGCTTTATTATTAAATTAGATGCCTCAATTATCTCTTCCCTTGCCTCTTCCACAACAGCACACATCAGCTTGCACCATCACTCATTCATCATCCTTGATCACTTGTGAACTTTTGTCCATCCGCGGCTGATCTCCTCCTTTTAATGCTTTTTCTCCAATATCTTTTACTTTCCTTCGCAATTTTCATCCCACAAATAACCATGCACTTTCACTAAGTGCTTCTCTTCTTTTTCTCTCCTTCTGTGGGATTTAACCTACATATATCTATCCTTTACTTAGAATGAATAACATCAACAATTCTCATCACTATCTCCTCATAATCCTTTTCTCTTTCCACAGTTGCCATTCTATCAGCACTAATAGCATCATAGAAATCAGAAATTTTTATCACTATCTCTTCATCTGCTCCTTTTTCTACATTCGCTACTTCATCTACACAAATCAGCACTTAAAACATTATGGATATCAGAAACTTCTATAATCAACTGTTCGGCTTCTACCTTTCTTGTATTTATTACTCCATTCGTGCTCTCCCCTCTCTTCTATGGCTGCAAATTTTTCTATGCTTTGCTATATCACATCTTCAAATACGATCATGTCCTTAAAAGGGCCGATGACTACTGCAACCATTCTCTTCTTTTTCATCAACAAGCTCACCTCATCAAAATTCTCCAGCGATATCTAGTGTTAGGAAGTCATGTATAACACCCAACTTATTTAATCTATTTTTTACATAAGCCCATGAGAGAAAAGCATGCATGGAAATCTTTCATAATATCCGTAATGCATATAGATCAAATAGACAAGTCATAATCCATGTGTCCATGTTCAGATATTCACATTATCTAATTCATGTATACAAGGTATATATAGCAATGTTCGATAAAGAAAAAAACATTTAATTGAATTTTCAAGCTGAAGCTAAGAATAGCAACTATGTCTTCTGATAAAAGAAGCCACCAAATGGACACTAAATGACCATTAATAGAATAACTAAAAATAACGTACTAAAGGTAATCAAATATGCTAGGTCTTTTGAAGATAATATGTAGGTCTTTTGATCTCAAATGGATAGAAGGTTGCCCCCTTCTGGTCATAGATGCATAGAAAAATGATATACAAAATGAGCCTAATTCTGCAAAACTTCTAGAAATGACCAAGATAACCACAAATCATCCAACCTGATGTTGGGTAAACAAATATTGCCCTTCTCTCTAGCCAGAGATACCGAGTTCAACTTTTGAAACTGAAATCATGGTTTTGAGGAGAAAATTGCTAAACCCTCCATTGCTTTTGGAAAACAACAATTGTAATAGCTTACCTGGATACTCTCCCAAATAATTTGCTCAATAAAATTCAGGAATAATAACAAATATTTCATGCGTAGTTTTCTACAAATGCCAGAATAATGTCCAATAAAATAACTCATAGATGTTACTGTATTATAACATTCAGCCATACAATATGTTCATAAATATTCCAATCTTAGATACAAAAAGTTACAGCCAGATTGGGTAATAAGGAAGAACTTGAAATGCAAGGTGAACCCCGTCGCGAACCCACTCCGAAGATGAACTGGCTTCCGTCCAATCCAGCAAGAAGCCTGAAGGTTTCTGTCCTCAGGTTACCAAGAGAAAGCTAGAAGCTTCCCAAATTTTTCCAAGAGAAATTAGAAATCTAATAATAAATCCAAGTGTGAAGAGAATGAGCTTCTAAAGGTCATTTTGTAGCCATCTTTGTGTCTCTTAATTTTCCTCTACTTGACACTTGATATTTCTTTAGTATCTTATTCCACTTTTACTTAATGTCTCCATTTAATAATAAAGTGGCATAATAATCTTCTTTCATTGAAATAAATATCCTAGAATGCTCTTGACAAGACGCTCCAAGTCCCGTACTCCATTGGCTAGAAGACTGAATTTGGACCGACTTACTCAAAATACTAAGCGTTTGGACCGACTTAAATACGCATTTGGAAACCTTGTCAAAACTATACTCCGATTGGCTGACAATTGAATGTGCCTAAGCGAAAACTTGTATGGATCATAGGCAAAGAGTAAGTTACAATACAGAATCATGGCAAAAAGGGCTAACGACATATCAAAGAATAAAAGCCCAGAAATGGGGACATTACAGTCCTCCTTTCCTAGAGATTTCTTGCTTTAAAGCAATCGACATCTGCATGCTAGGACTAGAATACCTCGATACCATATCTACCTCAGGAAAACTGCTCCATCCATTCGCTGTGTGATTCTGATATCAGCAATGTATCCAGAATTGTGAAGCCACTCATCAGTATACGATTGAAGTAAAGCATCAATCATGCCAATACCAGGATCCCACACTATTATGTTGACCATAAGATATGAGGAAATATAAACATGTCAAGGAGCTATAAATATTAGACAACTACCATCTGTGAATGATCTTCTAAACTGCTGATGAAACAACCAAACAGTTCAATAGCTAAATCAATACCATAGGCACAGGAAGGCAAATACTACCATCATCAAACTGTAATGCCCTTGAGTATATCGGTGTAATGGGTAAGGAAAGGGCTGGAACCCACTTTGGATGATGGAGATATTAACTCTCATTAACCCCTAATCAAGGTCTATCCAGTTGCTGAAGCATAAAATCCATAAAATTTCATGTATAAAGTAGAATCTGAAACTGTATAAGCTGTGAGCAGCAGTACTAACTCTAGAAATCACCCCATCACCACAGTCCTCTGAGCAAATCCCATCACCAATAACAGTTTTTGGGTCCCAAATCCTGCAATCAATCTCATCCTCGTTATGTGAATTGGATGGGCCTTCTTCATCCATTTCAAAAAGTGGATTATCAAAATTCAAATCAGCATCCACCTTAAATAAACAATTGCCAACCAGCTGAATGTTTTCCATCTTATCTTGACATTCTAGTGGTTCCAACAATTTCTTGGGGCAGCTATCCGGGTCATTAGTCTGCTGAATGCCATGAAGTTCCTTAAATACTTCCTGGAAAAGCTCATGCCTTCCTATGCTCTCCTGTTGCCTGGATTGATTGGTGACAACAATATTTTTTTCTGCTTCATGAAGAGCAACCCGTGTACTATCCAATGCTTCTTTAGCAACATTAAGCTCCCAATTGAGCTTACTAACCTCATCCTCTTTTTCTTTCAATTGTTTAGCATACATTTCAGCAACTTTTAAGATGTAATCCTTGTCTGAAAGTGACAGAAATAATCTGATTCCAAAGAGTTAAAGGGTATTTTAACCTCCTGCAAATTAGCAACATAGAATCACTTTCCATTCCCATTTGCCTCTTTTTGATTTGAGCTTTCTTGTAGAGACCCTCAATGGTCCTGTGAGTGTTATCATAACACAGTAAAACTGTAAAAATCATATCTTTAGTAACCTCCAGCTGCTTCTTCAAGGCATGCTTCTCATCATTGTCATTGTGAAGTGCATTTTTTTGATTGGTCATCCAAAATGCCATCATCCTTGAATACCATCTTTGTTTGGTCCTCTAGTTCACTATTATGCATAAGTGAGTTGCTGATATAAGAAACACATGATTCATCACCCCTCTTAGGGATGTCATCATATGTTTCAATCTCACTGTTTGATTGTTTTGTATGCAAAGATAAGGTTGCTGCTATGCCATTAATCAGTCCCTTGTGACATGAAGTTTTGTAAACTTCTCTAGAAACATCCAACATGTTCTCACATTAGGCATGATTATCCTTAACAGAGCATGTCAGTTTCAATCTCTAAGTCACGAATGTAGAGTTTTGAATATGAAATATCCCATACCTGTGACAATAGTTGAATTCATGGCATGACCACTATTTGTGTTACTTTGTAAGGGCAAAATGGTGAAATTCTTATCATCTCCATTGCTGGTCTAAATTTCTTTTGCTCCCTTGTCTTCCTCATTAGGCGTCCAAGTTTGCTAGCATGTGAAACATATTTGTTCTCTCATTTGATTCTTGCTCATTTTTGGAGACCCCGTAACTTGTATATCTGCTGATATTAGCTTCTTTTTTAGTCATAAACTTCTTGAATATATCAGTTTTATGCTCAATCAATCTCTTGGAGAATTGGTATGCAGCGGAAGATAGATACAATATGTTTCTTCGTCCAAATGGCCAACAAATCAGATTGCAACTTTTTGCATATTTCATTATTTTCTTCAAGGATTAAGGGCACAATATTGTGCATGCAAGCCTTCACATTGTTTGGATGATACTCCCCGATTTCTGCCAGAAGCATTGAAACATGTGAAGAATCAAATCTTTATATTCAAGGTCAATCGTAATATTGAATGATCTATCATCTAACCTTTGTCATAATTTCTAAGATCTTGACCTGCCTAACAAAGGTTGGGCCTTTGTCATTATGTAATCCCTGATAGCTTTCACAATTCGCTGCAAAAATTTCCTGAACACATCATCATTATATAGGTTGCTATTTGTGCTGTTATCCATGTAATCTTGCTGAAACATGAAGCCACAGCAAAGCTAACATCTCTATCTGGATGCTTCATAAACTTCTGCTGAACCAAAGTGAGCATTGAGGGCTGCAAGGCCCAATTAAGAAGTCTCCTATCTGCCTGGTCTACTTTGGACAGAAATATTTCCAATTCTTCCAACTTAAGAAGAAGTGTGTCGATAGTTTTCAAGGATTTCAGTTGTAAACCAATTGCCCACTTTCTGTTCTTTTTGCATGTTCCTGAGCTGATTGCCATTGAGTGTATTATTAAATTTTTGTGACAACAGGTTGCTTTTTAAACTTTCCATTTTGCTCTACTTTCCAACTTTCAATGCTTAGGAAATAGATTGCGATCTTGCAATTACTGAGACGAATTGTCAAACGGGTTGTCTGCAGAAAACTCAGAGAATACATTGATTGCAGAAATGAGAGAACAATATTCCCCAGATTATGAAACAACAATTTTGTCTCAAACTTGTATTCATAGCATAGGTATTTCATCAAACACTTTGCTGACAAACAATCAGAAACAATTTTTTTTTAAAACAAAGTCATTCCAATAAACATGTGGCATCACACTGAAATAAACATTTATTCTGCAAAAGTATTATCTCAAACATTTGGCATATACAAATCTCGTACGAATAGCAATGTGGCATCTATTTTCAGAGATGTAAATTAAGGATTGCAGCAGAAATGAGAGTGCCCCAAAATCAATACCTTGCACCTGGTAACTCTTGAATCTGTTTGGTACCATAAAAGTGTAACAATAGCCTGCAAAAATATAAGTCCTGTAGGCACACTATTGTTTAAGTTGTATCATGCTATGAGAAAGTCTTCAATAGATATAGACTTTCACAATTGGTCTTTCAAGGTAATTACAATTACTCATGTGCACCTGCAGACATCCACCTAGCAACAACACCTTCAGAAATTGAAGTGGATGAGTACAAGGGAAGTTTGATATGAGGCTCTGAGTCTGATTAGATCAGTGAAGCAGCAAAATAATTCCTTGCCCATGCCAGTCTGAGCACTCTGATGTAGTCATTAAGCCGAGGACTCCTCTAGGATGCACCAATGACTGTTTATTTCCTTTACTCTGCTTCCGCATGAGAACCTTATGCTAATTACAATATAATAAGACTGCCTTATTTTGGTTGTCTCTGAATCTGCCACTGCCTCGAACAATTTGTTATACCTGCAAAGCTTCCACACGCCTCAGGGAAAACAATTCCACGAGATCCTCTTTCACGACAGACTTTATTAATTCATATCTTTGAATTATATTTCCCACCATAGAAATTCAAATTATATTCACGCCAAAGATTTCAATGACAGCAACAGTATTAGTCACTTAATCAAGTCCAGGACAAATGCATGGACAGTGCTTCCACCTTATATCTCAGTTCACCTGCCTTGAAATCTCATGGCATGATAGACCAAATTTTTTATAGTTCAATAGATATTCCTGTACTAAAAATGACGTTACTGTAGTACCAACTGATGCCCGGAACTAATCGTTTCTGCTCCATATGTTGGAACAAAATCAGAAGAATAGTTCTTGGCGAAAATGGAAACACTTTCTTTCTTAATTGTTACAACTTCTAGCTAAAATATGTGTGTCTGTAACCTCACGACAACTTCAATATTTTGAAAATTTAATGCTCGAGCACAAATATTATATGCACAACTCAACTTCAGAAAAACTAGAGTAATAGAGGTCCATGATTAAGTCCAGAATTTTAATCTTAAATGTTTGCTAACATCAAAATTTATTAGCGCTCACCATATAAATATTCTTTCATGACAATATTAAAATTACTTTCACAACGACAATACAAGAGTTTGAAAATATTAAAGCACTAAACATGCACATATTTATTCACACATTTTCTTCATTTTCCTGCCACACGAACATAGCATTTCCTCTCTGCCATTAATATTAAATTTTCATTCAAGTCCATGAGTAGTGACAGAAGATGAGACCCGTAGAGTAACATACTAAATATCACTTTTTATAAACTGACGAAAATAATATTTATTTGCTCAGACCCCTTTCATATCCTTTCCACAAGAATACTGGTTTTGAATTTTACTGGTAAATAAATCTTCTTCCAAAAGGTGATAAAATACTTTACCAAAGACTCCCATTAATTAAAATCACGAATCAGTGTGCCCAATTGGAAATAATTCTTTTGTTCTTTAATTCGATTGTTAATAACTCTCAGATCTGACAGCAGGCCAATTCTCTTGAGCGTGACACTTAAATTAAATTTCTGAGGATCATATCAATAATCAAAATGTTAACCTCTGCCAATAAATGAACTAGAACCTTTAATATACTATTATAATATTCGGAACTCTCTCCAAGAATCCCTGAAACCACACAAGATGACAGAATACACTGCTTTGATACCATTGCAATATCCCACTCGATATTCTCCCAAATAATTTGCTCAATAAATTTCAGGAATAATAACAAATAATTTCATGCATATTTTTCAGCAAATACCAGAATAATGTCCAATAAAATATACTTAGAAATGCTATTGTATTATAACATTCAGCCATACAATAACTTCATAAATATTTCAATCTTAGCTATTGAAAGTTACAGCCAGATTGGATAATAAGAACCTGAGATGCAAGGTGAACTCTGTCGTAAATCCACTTTGAAGATAAATGCGGTTACCATCTAATACACCAAGTAGCCTGAAGGTTTCCATTCTCAGGTTTCAGCAAGAGTAAGCTAGAAGCTTCCTAAATTTGTCCAGGAGAAATCAGAAATCAAATTATAAATCCAAGCGTAAAGAGAATGAGCCTCTAAAGGTCCTTTCGTAGCCATCTCTGTGTCTCCTCATTTTCCTTTGTTTGACTCTTCATATTTCTTCAGTATATTATTCCACTTTCAATTAGTGTATCCATTTAATAATAAAGTGGCATAATAAATCTTCTAGCATTAAAATAAATATCCTATCAAACTCAGAAAGACAAGTATAATAGCTTGTCGAAATACTCTCGATAAGACACTCCAAGTCCAATATTGCAATGGCCAGAAGACCGAACCTTGCCGACTCACTAAAAATTGTAAGCATCTGGAAACCTCATTGAAACTACTCTGATTGAATGGCAAGTGAAAGTGCTTAAGCCAAAATTCACATGGATCACTAGGTTAGCCCGCAGAACCCTGGTGGAAAGGGCTAACACCACATCAAAGAATAAAGGCCGAGAAAATGGGACATTACAACAATAGCTTTGAAATTGAGCATACGACATACAAATTGATTACAAGAAACCATGATTTTTCTGGAAAAAATAAAAAAAGCCCAAAAACAAATATAAGGAGAAAATTTGAAAAAAAAAACACAATTTTGGGGAAAATTGATCAAAACTGAAACTGAAAATCCTCAGCATGGATCAAAATACAAAACTTAATTATTTTGGGGAAAATGGTAAAATCAAGTAGAATTTGTCAACGAGAAAAATATTTATTGGAAAAAATTATAAAACCGTCCAGAATTTTTTATGGAAAAACAAAGAAAACCCAACAATAATTTTTGGAGGAAAAATTAATAAAAACATAATATTTTCTGAAAAAAATTTAAAAAAACCCGAAAAACAATTTTATCAGATGCTGGGTTTTGGGGCTGTCATGAAACTAGAGATGTAGTCCATAGCATAGGTGATGCTAGGTCTTGTGGCGGTGAGATAGGATGAGGCTGCCCACTAGTTGCATGAATGTTGATTCATCCTCCACCGGTGAATCCTATTTGGTCGATTCAAATCTGCAAACTCCTAGAATGGTGACGGAAACGATCGCAATGTCACACCAGAAACCCTCAAAATGTGCAAAGAGGCATATGCAGTTTTTATTGGAGTAAAAAGGGTCCTTGAAAAAATTAGGAACAGCCTTTTCTCTAACAACCCTAGGTGGGCCTTAAAAGTCCACAAAAAAACTTGGAGTTTCTGGAAAAAATTCCAGATAGGAGGAGGCTATGAATTTTTGTTCAAAAGGCTTGCCAAATTTTATGAAACCCCATTGACCTGCTCTAATACCATGTTGAGGTAATTAATTGCATTATTTAATTCATTAATATGCAAGGTATATATAGCAAATTACATGACAATGTTTTTAAAAGATAATAGCAATTATGTCTTTTAATAAAAGAAGCCACTAAATGACTCTAAATGACCATTAATAGAACAACTAAAACTAATGGACTAAAGGTAATAAAATATTATAGTAGTCCAAGCATTGATCCACACATTCCATGCCATGCTTCACTTATGCTCCCTTGAAAAGACTTCATATGATGACAAACGACTCACCTAGCCAATCTTGACTACTAACACATGGTTGCATAAATAGACAAAGACTCACACAAATAAAACCAAGTGGTAAGATGAAACCTGTCCCTCAAAACTTGATTACACAAAACCATTGATCCAACATTTTGATACTAAGTTCTCACAATATTAAATACTTTTCTCTAGTTAATTATTCCGCTTGCACAAATAAAATAACTAACCCAACATTACATACAAGGTTACAAGTGGCCTCAAATAAATTCCTAATGTGGCTAAACAAACCTTCTAGATGGAGCACACTATAAATTTATTTGATTCACAACATAATCATATACAAATTTATGCAAGGTGTACAATACCCAACCCTAGCATAAATTAATATGGTGATAAGTCCTCTCATCCTCCAAAAATACTACTTATGGAAGAAAAGGAACATGCCGACAACAATGTACTCTTCTCCGCCACCAAAAATAATAGAATTTTAATAAGGCTGTTAGTCAGTGAACCAGTCTCTGCGGTGGGTGAAATGATCAGAGGCACCTGAATCAATATACCAGTCATACGACTTCACATGATCTGTAGGTCTTTTACCCATGAAGGTGTAAAAGACAAATTCCACTTGCTCACTGTGCTCTGTATTGTTCACTTTGGGCTATGAGCTTGGTAGCTCGAGCAAAATATTAATCAGAGATGCCATTACATGTTTTTGAGTGAAAAAGTTTGAAAACCTGTGAAGGCACATAGTTCGGGGCAAAAAAACATAAGACCCAGAAAAGTTGAAGGGGTACCCAAAATAGAGCTCAAAAAACTTAGAAAGAATATGTTGTCGGTTTTCCGATCTGCTGGCTCGAAAATTAAGGCACAAAAATAAGGCACCCAGAAAAAGCAGAAAACTACCTAGTTGAGATCTCGAAAAACCCACCAAGAATCTACAATTTTTTAATTTAGAACATAAATTAGGGTTTTGACAAAAAATGGCTTTGTCTGCAAACAAACCCCCAAAAATGGCGAAAAAGTGTAGAGAGACCATAGTTTCTGGGCGCAAATTTATTACTAAGACGTCACTAAATAGAGCAAAAATGACCATAAAACAGGCAAAAATGACTGTAGTTATTGCTGGAAAAAAGACCACAAATAGGCTGCAAAAATGCATGAAAACTGGGTGTGACTTTACCAAAAAATTATAGAGGGAAGTTGCAGAAAAAATAGCCGAAGTTGCAAACAAAAAATGCCATTAGAGGAAGTAAATATCATAGAAAATAATTTTGAAAATAAAAGGCAGATATTTTCGATGAAGAAATTATAAATATTTTCGAAAAAATTTAGAGTATTGGCTCTGATACCATATTATGGACTAATTGGAAAATATTTGCTTCATATAAATAGTGACCGAGAGGTCAATATATACAAAAGAATGAAATGATGTTTCCTTAGGAAATGATCGTAAAGAATAGAAACTTTCTATTCTAGCTTGGTAGAAAACTAACAATTATATACAGCCTAACTAAATATTAGAAACATTCTAATATTTACAATAGATTACAAATAGATAACCATTAGCTAATAATAGAAGGTATCTATTATCGTGATAAATATATGCTACTATTTTAGAAATTGGTATAGGTACCTTATCTTTTCCTGGACAAACTTTAATTCCCTTTCCAAGAATTGCACACAAGTGCCCTTCCACTCGGTTATACAAACTTGTATACTGCACATCACACTTGGGACATATCCAAATACATGTCCCTCCACTAGGAACATGCTCTAATATGTTCACATTCCTCCATAATGGTGAACTTGGGTCGACAGTAAATGCAGGAGTAGTGCCTGCCATGTTAAATTTGAGTAGCTGCTAGTACCCTGCAATTCATACAAAAATAACTTTTAAAACACATAATTTCAATAGTGAAATATTAAAATTTGAAATAAAAAATATTTAACAAATTTATTTAGTATTTGCTAATAGTAAAATAGCTAAATAAATAAACTTTAAACTTTACATAAAAAAAAAATCATCTAAGTAATTTGTATATATAAAAATTTAATATGAATATCCAAAACATAACCATCTTAATAGTTTATAATATACTCTTATATATGTTTATAAAATATAAATATAATATGATAATTTTAATGTGTTGATTAACTAGTATACAACCGTATAAACATATTTTATAAATACATTAACCTTATCATATTTATAATATGATAAATATATAAACATATATACAACCATATATATAAACATAACCAATTAAAATAATCCTCTAAAAATGAAATAATAAATATTCAAATCTACATTGAAACTATAGTAGTAAAAAAACCCAAAAAAAAATTGAATGTTCAACAATGAAATGCTAAAAATCTGAGTTTTAGCCACGAAGATGGTTGCCGTAGGTGGTGGTCGCGTAGATGATGGTTGCCCTCTACGGCAGACACAATTCACAAACCTAGGGGAGCTGCGAACACCGGTGAGCTACAAACGAATGCAAACATTCTACAAACACAAATGAACGTAGGAGAAAGAAATGCAAACAAGGCCATGTGAAGTAAAAATAAGAAAGGAAGACCCACACCGCGTGAAGTTAAAACAAGATATTTTTAGGTTTGTATCTGCGGTCAAAGTCAAACCATTGACAGGAGCTGACGTGGAATCACCACGTTAGGACAAGAATTGCACGGAAATGAAACAAAAATTTCTGGATCGTTTCAACTTAAAAAAATCGACTCCCGTGCGTGACCACAGTCAATTCCCCTCAATTTCCGATTCTCAATTGACTCATACCCGACGATGGGCTGGAGGGAGCGATTCGGCTACCTGGGGCCTCAAGCATCAAATCGAAGTGATAACATAGGGTTCATGGGACTATGGCTCTAGTTCTATTGTCTTAGTGGGTGACAACCTGACATAATTGGTAGTGTGGACAATTTATGTTGGCTGGCCCATGTGTCCCTTTCTTAATTTATAATTTTTGTTTAAAAAAGATTTTTAATCATAGGTGTGATATTTATTTATTTATAATAAGTTTTTTTGGTCGTCTTTGTAATTTTTTCTGCTCATTGTAGTAATTTTCAAGAATGTTGGGGTATTTTCTTTTTCATGTGGTCAAAGTGGGGAAATTTCATGTCAAATTTTGTTTCTTGGGCAAGCTGGGTATAACAGCGAGGTTCTTTTTGTCTCAAGAGGTGATCTATGAAACTTCCTTTACAAAAGTCCCATGTGAAGCACATTCCATGTTATCCTTCTGATCAATATTCTTTTGATCCCCAAATTGCAATAAACCCAACAAATCTGCAAAATAACATCATACCAATGTGTCAATAACTTGCTCTAACAAAACCTTGGAGCTCACACCTCCCACAACTTTACTAAGGCTCTAATACCACTTGTTAGAAAACAATGCACGATGCCTAGTTCATTCAATTCATTTCCTACATAATCCCATGAGAGAAAAACATGCTTACTAGATTACAAAGTAACCATAATGCATAGATCAAATAGAGAAGCCACGATATAACACAAGATATACCCTAGGAAATCCCTTAGGAGGGGAAAATCCAGCCTCCAAAGGCATCCATATTTCATCCATTATTCATTAATATAGCAATATATGCACTTATAGAGTTACAATGAACACTTCACAACTTCAAATCTCTCCAATGCATCATCCATGTGTGCAAATATGAATCTCACGTCCTATGCCATGCTTTTGCATATGGAATTCTTAGAAAGATTCAATACAATGACAGTCCACTCACTAAATCAACCTTAACCACTAATTATGTGCTTTCTTGTATAGACTCTAGCTCACTTAAATACAACCGGTACTATAAAATCATGTGCCTCAAAACCGTTGAGTACACAATTGTTTGTTCCACTTTTAATATTTGATGCCTAGTTCTCTCAATATTAAATACATGCTCCCAGTTAATTATCCCCTATCTTCCACACATAAATAACCTAATGTTACTACAACCTAAGAAGTGACCACAAATAAATATCTTGTTACGACAGCCTAAGAAGTGACCACAAATAAATATCTAAGGTGGCTAAACACATCTCCTCGATGCACCCCACTAAATATTTATTTAATTTGCAACTTTTAGAAATCCAAGTTTATGTAAGGCACATGAGACTCATTCCTGAGATCTCGTGCTCTTTACTCATTCCTTCTTTACTTACAATCACATAAGCACAACTTATATTGTGAAGATTGAAATGTTCCATAACCATTTCTTTGTGTATAGCCTCATGAAGGCACTTCTTTTCTTTTTCTACTTTGATAAATATCTTCATGACCTTTAAAGTACAAATTTCTACCGCAATCTCATAATTATTTGTTCGTACTTCTCTCTTGTAAGAAATCTAGTGTACAAAGAATCAAAAGAATTAAACTTTTCTTCAATCTTCCTAGTCTCCTCTTTATATAGGAGAGTTTCTTCATCGTCATACTCTTTGATCAACAGAGGTACTCATAAGCCGCTATCTTAACTTTCAAATCTCCATTTTTTTCAATCTTTAACACGTGCACCATCTTTCAAGGAATTATTTGTAATGTCACCTTTATTTGGACACTAGAAATTAATTAAATAATTTAAATTCAAGTTGTCAAAAAATAATAGATCCAATGATGACTGAATTTAATTATTTTTTAAAGTACTAAAGTGGCTTTAGTGGTGGGTTAAGTGAAAATTTAATGCCACTATATTATCATTACTCCTAAGTTAAAATTAAAATAAAAGAGAGGGGAAATCAAAAAGAAAGGGAAGGGAAAATCAAGTGGCGAAGCAGAGGGAAAGTCAAGAGTATCTACAATGGGTATGAAAGCACAATAAGAAGTTCATTTAGACATGTTTGGTTGATTAATTTCTTTGAAAAGAGCTTTGACAACTTCTTATTTCAGTTTCAATTTCCTAAGGACTGAAACTCTTGGGACTGCTCTCAAATTGGAGAAAACCTTAATTCAAGTTGGAGATATCATCCAGGTATCTCACTATGTATTTACGAAGTATTTCAAATTAGTGTGCTCTCTCTTTAATGATGAATAAGAGTTTGTTCAAGAAAATATCATTTTCGAGGGAAAATGTGTCTCCAAAAATATTTTAGGTTGTGCTTAATATTTCATTGGTTTGGGGCCCTATCCTTTCAATTAAATTGTTTCCTCTTATTTGGTGTGAGCAAAAATTGGTGTTGTTTACGTGATTCATAAGTGCGGCCTGAATTTTATATATGTCAAGGAATTTTCATATCGATGATATTATTTTAGCGGAATGGTTTATTTGAAATGGCAAGAATTCTTTATAGCTTGCAATATTACATTGGGAGTTTTGGGCATGAAATCTTTGTAAGAGTATAGACATTTTGTGAAACACTTGATATGCTAGGCCATTGCATACTGGTATCTAAGATTGATGTTGGGTTTTGATGCTTGATTAAGGTGGGTTTTCACATATGCTAGTAGAAAAAATATTATCAATAACTTTGTATTAAATTGGATTAACAAATACTCCCGAGTCCTTATCAATGCTGTCAAATTACTATGAAGTTCTGAAATGTTTACTCATTATGCAATGGCAATATGACAAACGCTTTTGCATACAAAAATAAAAAATAATATTCAGAGATATCACATAGACATAACGCAAACCATTGGTGTGTAATGTTACATTCTAGTTTTTGGCCCAATTTAAAATGTTCATATAGCCGTTGAGGTTCACATGAAGTTAGTTGACAGTTAAATTTGTTATAATCTTGCGAAATGGTAATATGGTTAGTTGTTATAATTTCATATGAAGATAACATGCTAGTTAATTATTTATCATCAATTCATGGAATTGAAAAGGCGGTTAGCTGTTATGATTATTGATGATTAATAACTTGTTATGGTAATATGATTTAATCATGGAGAATTTCCTTGTTGGGAGCACGTCAAAGGGGTGGAAGCATTGTCAGAAAAGAATTCAGCACAGGAGAATCACCATCACTGGGCAAATGGGTATGAATCGTGAATCACCATGGTTGAGGACCTGGCAACTGCATAATAGGATATACACATTAGACACGCATGAGCTATTAAATAAACATTTAAAACATTAATTATTTTAATTATAAATAATATGTACCTCAAATGGTTTTTGATTGATTTTTTCCACCACATCATTATATTGGATACCTATGTATGTGCACATAGGTATAGGAATAAAAGTGACACCATAATATTATTTTAGTAAATAATATGATGCCACCTCATAAGTATATCTACGTGCAAGTAGATAGATATAAATAATGATTATCCTCGATTTAAAACTTCAATCTTTTCCCATATTTATTCTTTTTCTTCTTGCTAAAACCGAAATGAACATTTTGCATATTTTATTGGCGACCAAGAGCCAAGTCTCTTCTTTATAAGTTATGGCTTCTTGGAAGCCAAAGGGACTTCGATACCTCTTATATTATGAAGCCAAGCGAGTCAGAAGGCATATACATATCACCCAACTTCCTTTACATACCGTCCGACTTCTTTTCAGCATCCGACTTCTTTTTAGCACTCGACTTCTTTCTATATTACGGATATCTTTGCAGATATTGTGCGATATCTCTGCAATTTACCATTGTTAATCATTGCATATTCCTTCCATGACTTGCCATTGATAATTTATTGAAGAGGTGATTGTTAATCACCCTGGAATTTGCATTTCTTCTGTGAAGGGTGGGGCTGATTGATAGCATCTAGCAAGACTCCTTTCTGTTTCCAGATTTTACCAGGTTATGTGGTGTTCATAGTCCAAGCATTGAATTATGTTTTTAATACCAGATATTGTTGCATTTCAATTTACTATAGCAGTAAGATACAATCTTGTATCATGATGCAAATCATCTTGCTTAAATATCATCAATTAGACCTTCTCTAAGATAGAGCTATTTATGATAAATAAAAGCCAAGTATCCATGACATGCTATCATATTTTATTTATACTATTGAAAGTCATAATCAAATGATATTTATTCTGTAAGTCTTAAAGATTACTTTTTTCAGAATCACAGATTGTGATGAGCTGGAAACATATAATATTCTTATATTAGTCGAGGATCAATAGAAAGAGCTGGTTGCTTTGAGATTCAATCACCTGGGACTCACTCGGTTGTATAGCCAAGGAAAAGGGTGAAGAGGTGAGGGAGAGGAATCTACATTAACATGAAAACAAAATTAGATGGGATATAACAATTATTTATTATTTTAAAAAGAATCATTTGATAGCTCATGCATGTTCAATACATTCTTTGTTGTCAAGTCGAGTGGTGTGATTAAGAACCAAGTTGCTCAGTGGCTGACTTGGTGTTCCATGTCTATTCCGGGTAGGGAGGGCCTTTCTAGTTAGAGAAAGTGTGGGGTTAAGTTTGAGGTCCGTGGTTGGGAGGTTAAGCCCCTGACAATGTTTCCCTTCTCCATGAGATGTCAGGACCTGCATCAGATAAAGATAAGTTGAGCATTCAAACATTTATTGGTAACAGGTATTTTACTTTTGTGATGTTTATTCAAGTAAGAAGATAAAATGGATTTATTATGTATCATCGTTTCAGATATTTTCCTTTATTGGAAGCAACCTTTCTCGTCAATATAATTTGGAACTAGTTAAATCGGTCGATCTTCCAACTGAATATGGAATATATCTATAAGATTGTTATTTTAGTCTTTCATTTATAAGAGTAGTGATTATGAGCATATCTTCTAATCTTATGTTATTGCCACTGTTAGCAATAGAAAAAAATGAATAAAACAAAGATAATCGACGCCCCAAATGATACAGTGGTATCTGATGTCCTAAATGATACAATGGTATCTGATGCCCTAGATGATCCAATGGTAATTGATGCCCAAATTGACACAGTGGTATGCAATGCCCTAAATGATCCAATGATAATAGATGCCCTAATTGATACAGTGGTATGTGATGCCCTAAATGATCCAATGGTAATTGATGCCCTAATTGATATAGTGGTATTTGATGGTAATCGTCATTTGATATTAATCGTTATTTGATTTTGATATAATGGTATTGGATGGTAATCGTCATTTGATCATAAGTGGTATTTGTGGACCAACGTGGGTGTTTGTAGAAGCATTCCTAGATTGATTTCGGTTTCAAATTCCATGGTATGTAGATTTTAATTTCCACAGTAAATTCATTGATGGTGTTTTCAATTATTAGTTATAGAATTTCATTTAACTGATTCTAACCGTTAAATCTCATTCACATGAACGTAACTGATATAACTGTCTTCTTATGAAAATGAAGTAATGATTGTATTTCTTTGATATGTTAGTTGTTAGTTAAGACCCGGGAAAAGTGTATGTTACATGTAAGGTCTGGTCTGATTTTCATGAGTTCCTATTGCCTAATTGTACCTAAGATGTGATACCTAACTTTTCAATAGCCTCACAAGTTCTCAATGCACAAGTTAGCAAACACTTTTGTGAAATGAACATTCAACTGTTGTCATCGCAAGTTATTATATTTTGAAGAAACACCCATACAGCAGTGGCATTTAATGAAACATATTGCATTTAATCTATTAGGTCTTCATAGACATCACATCAAAGACTTGTCTTGCTTCATCTAAACAGCAGACCTCTCTCACTATTAGTCGAATCATATTTGAGAAAGTCTGGACATACAATATGGATGATTTGCTAATAAAATAAAGAAATGTATCACCAAATTATGCTTAGCACAGAAGTGGCAGAAAACAGAGATATGCAGGAGGAATTATTGCACCTGGAACTAATCTTCCTATGCCAAACCATACAGTAAATGCTAGTTTCTTCAGCCGCGATTATACTCTGGAAACTACATTCGATTGGATGAGGATGTGCATCTGTTTGCTTATGCTGTGGAAGAACCAGAACATAGACGTCTAGCTGCAGTCTGCTATCCTTTATGTCCAGCTACAACTCTAAAATTCGTGTGGTTCCATATTAGATTGGTGCCACAATACAATCACAGAAAAGGCTGTGGCTTTCAACTTTACCCAACAGGGCAGCTGCTTCAGCAGCAGCAATAGCTATAACAAAGATTGAAAAGATATCCCCCTTTACTTGCCTACTATCAAAAAAAATATGAGAATGTTACTAGGTTTAAATTAACTGCATTGAGTATTAGCTCAAGGCACATAAGTGCTTTAACCATGTTTTGACTTGTTACAGTCTACTGCTATTATCTTCTCAATGTCAACAGCTTGTCAGATTGGGATCGATTTCATGCTATCAAAGCCCCTCTTTGTCATGCCTGGATTTGGGTCACTCATGCATTCCATAAGATGGTGTCTCAATTAGAAGGGATTATGCAACTCCAATCTGCATTGCAATTTCTTATTCAATCCAAACATCTTATTTTCTTCCGGACTCTGCATATAAATTCAAGGGTGAACTGGGAGTTAATCCACCTCATATGGAAGGAGTCGGTTTCCGTCCTCAGAATAATCCAGTCACTGAATATCAGCAACAAGAGAAATAGCTTCAATACAATATTCTCATAACATATCCCCACATGAGAGTACAACTTCATTTATAAAGCCTCCTTTTTAGGCAGTGAACAAACATCCGTCAGGAAATGAGGTATAAAAAGTGAATTTTATTTTATAAAGTTACTTCAATTTTATATTGTTATTTTATAACATTAAGTAACTTTCGTTTTATAAACTCACTAAAATAATATTTTTTCTTCTATTTCTCCACAAATAACATCGTGATTGGAAATGGATCCCTTTTCGTAATTCAGAAAACAGGCTAACTAGGTCCTTAAGATTTGATTGAGAAGCAGAGGACATTAAGGGCCCCCTGTTGAAGTTCTGATAGCTTCGATAGAGATTATTTGTTCATCTGATGATGTTCTACTTTCATATTCCATTATTGTGTGGGCACAGGAGCTGGATTCATGCTCGGATTTTAACTGCCGAATATTCATTAAAGTGCAATGACTCTCTCATTTACCATTACGTCAATTACAAAGGGTCATCTAGCTTTAGGTTTGTTGGAGTTTATTGTGCTCTTTACTTATAATGTTTTGGTTCATTAAAGGTGGAGTTCTCATGGATGATGAGAGACAGATTGTCATGAAATGTAACTGCTGTCAATTCTTTATGATAATGCGGATGTCTTTTCAGCTTCAGGCACTTCACAACGATGCCAAGTCTTATATGATATATGACTTAGTGGGTGTTTTGATTTTTAATGAGCAGATTGGAGGCGTGACTTCTGCTAAGTAAAAGACATTGGATTTTTGCAAAGGAAAAAATATTGCATATCAGCAATTATAAGTTTAGTCTCTGATGTTCTATTCACTGGATTTATGATCTGTTCATGGTCATTTGTGAGAATGATGATTAATTTTGCATTATTGTGAATAGCAGATGTGCCCAAACTGTTAAAGGCAGATATCTTATTTGTTAAGAGTTAACAATCTCTAGTTATTTAATCACCTGATAAGCTAGTGAGCTTTGTATAGAGTCCATTGATTATTCAATAAAGGATACATTTTGAGTGTGGCTGGGTTTTTCCCTTTAGTGGGAGGGGTCTCCTAGGTAAATATTTGTGTCATCTGTTCTTATGCTTTTCTTAGTTTCTGTATATTGCATTTATACTCTTCCGGTTCAAAACATTAACGCTCCCTTCCCGGAGATTGCTTGTGCTCAAGAAATCCACACCCACCTATTGAAACTTTATGTCTTGCGATTCATATCTTGGATTGAAGGGAGAAATCCTGGATCAAATTGGGTCCCATATCAGTCTCAGAAAAGCCGCACCACCAAACTGTTGCTGCACTGATATAAACATTAGTATGGCCTGAATGGTGAAGCAGTCCATGACAATCCATAAGAAACAATGTACGAACCACAATCATAGCCAAATACCAAAGAAGTCGTGGTCTGTCTACCTCAAAGTTCCACTTTTCTAAATTGCTGTAATTGTGATAATACCCAAAGCTATGTAGCACACTATCAGGATCCCAGTGTAGCCAAACCAATACACATACCATAATAACCACTAAGAACTCCCATCTATGTCAAACTCAGTCAACAAGAGTGAAAATTGAGTTGTAATATCTTGCCCAAGATACGCTTGCAAACCAAAGAAGACCATCTTGTGCCCTGTGTCTCACCAAGATTCATATGTCCATAAACCCCCATATAGTGCTCACAGATGCATGCCATGAAATTTAGCAAATATTATAAAATCTAGACTGGGATCATCACTTATCTACGAGGGATCAATGAATAAAAAGTCCTCAAGTACCAAACATATAAGTGCAAGGAAAATACCCTCAGTACGAACCATAGTCAACTCTTGAGTAGCTGATCCACTGACTGAATCATCACCAAATTACTATCATTGTCAAGAGGATGACCTAATTGATTAAGGTCCACTATATCAACAAGCCGTCAACGATCTTGGGTAGTTCAATAGGTAAGTTCACTGATTCGAACTCAAACTTACACACCACATTTGAATCCCACATCTCACATGTGTCATCAAAATCAAGAGGTGCTCCATAATCCAACTTGAAGAGTGGATTATCACATATCATATCACCATCCACTTCAAATAATGGATTATCAATAAACTGAAAAACTGCCTCTTTCTGATGTGTTTTTCTCGTGTTCTGATTTGTCAATCAAATGGGCAGCAATTTATTCACCTTGACATAAAAATGCAGCTGTGAACTTAACTTCCATCTTGTGTGCAAAGCTTTCAACACTATCTCCTTCCCATACTTTATGAACTCCAACTGCATGTTGTAATGATCCAAGTACCCACCAACAGATTGAAGCCACTGCATGCCTAGAACCTCATCAAATTGTTCCAGTTTGATCACATGGAAGCTATTGGTCAATGTGTAGACCCCTAACTGAATATTAAGCCGAGGTACTGTAGTGCAACTCAAGGTTCCAGCACTAGCAACTATTATCCTAAAAACTGACAATTTCTCAAATTGTAATCCACACTTTGCAACTAACTGCTCAACAATGAAGTTTTATGTAGTGTCCGTGTTTTCCAAATAGACTACTGGCTCTCCCTTAAGTATTCATTTTAATAGAAAGGCATGCTACTGAGCTACTCTTGACAATGCAGTAATGGCGACCTTAGGCCAATCAGTCCTATTTTAATTTCTTTCATTCAGGGTTTCTCATTACTCTCCTTGTTATTGCCGTCCTCATATTTTTTGACCTTAATCTGCTCTTCCCTTTTCTAAGGCACCTATGTTTGGGAATCGATGGTTCTTTATAATGAATACATATTTTCTTCCTCCCTAGGTCATTTCTTGTCTCTTAATTCACATTAGGAGGGGTATTCTTAGGTTGATCAACGATAGTTTGATTTGGTTTAGAGCTTTTGGAATTTTCTTTAGGCTGCTGATAGGAAGTGAATGAAGGGGCTAGGTCCAATGCTATTTTAATTACATCCTAAAGAGAGCTAGGTTTGAGGACCTTCACAAATCTTTTGATCTTATCATTCAAACCATTAGCAAATAACATGAGCTTTGTTCTCTTTGACATATCTAGAACCATTACTAAAATTCTCTAAAACCCATTGAGAGAAGAATCCAATGTACCATCTGGTTTCAGTTATGCCAACTCCCTGTAAATTACTTACATATCCTTCCTATCAAAACAAGCAACCAACTTATTACTGAATTCCTCATAGGAATTGATCAATCCACGATCTTGAGTTACGAGGCCATGATCACCAATCATGTGCTACTTTGTATAAGTGCATTGTAGTAAATTTAATTGTTTCTGTTTCCTTCATAACCATCTGTGTGATTGCGTGGTGGTCTCCTTGTTGCAACACTCATCTGCTGATTGTCCATTGTTAGCTGCTGCAAAATATTAGCCACTTGTTCTTGCTCTGTTTGTATACTTCTCATGATATCTTGCCTCTCTTCATCTCATGGTGGATTATTGCCACTTCTATCTCCCATATCTGCTACCTGTCTTGTACTGCTACAAGATGAACTCTGATGAACACCAATTAACCTTAGACATTGTTGGCAACTTTTCCTTAATGCACTCTGATAATACTGTAATTGCTTATTACTTGGTTGCATCAGTGTAATAGATTTAAAGAATGGCAAGAACTTGGCTTGAATACTCTTCAAATCAGGCATCTCAGTCTTGGGTTCATCCTTTACTGTGCTCTTTAATAGAGTGGTCTACACAGGTCTGCCCCTTTTGATCACGACACATCAACCACTCGATACACAAAAACAGCCCGACTTCGGATCCCGGTAACCATAGGAACATCATGGTCAGGCACACCTTTGCCAAGCTCTCTGCTACTGTCCTGCACACTTTTCTTTACAGAGAGCTTGACAAACAACATTGCCATGTGAGGGGTTAGGCTTTTTTCAGCATATACTTTCAGACTATGGATCAGTCATTGAGGAGGTTCGACATTGTTTGACGAAGGTGTACTGTTGCTTTGTGGACATTTGTAAAGCTTTTAATTTTGTTTCTCGGTTGTCTTTGTTTTAGAGACTTAGGGACATTGAGATTCCTTTCATCCTTTTGACCACTATTATGAAGCTCTACGAGTGTGTGGTAGGTCGGCTTCAGACTTCTTAGGGTTTTTCGGGCCCCATCCATAGTACCATTGGGGTGAAGTAGGGCTGCCTGCTCTCCCCTACTGTATTTGACATCTATTTGAGAAAATTGAGTCTTTTGTCCGGGGCTTCTCACTCTTGGTGATGGCTATTACTGATAGTAGGCTTTGATCTTCATCCTTCTTTTTGTCGATGAGGTGGTTCTCTTGGCCTACTATCAAACATTGTAGTATCCGAATATTATCCACAAAATACAAAACATGCATCTTGCTATGACTTGGATCCCAAACCAACCTATCAGCATGATTGTGGGTGTAGAAATAGGTGTCTATCAACCTATCATCATCCTGAATCAGCTAACTGAGCGAACAAATCATCTCACCAAAACCAAAAACATCTCCAATATGTAGTAAGTCCAACTCCCACACGCTGCCGCTATAATCTGAATCAGGAATAGAAATGGTACCTATATGTCATTTTTCCTTTGTATTGAAAAGAAAATCATCTCATGAGGTATGTGCCTCAAGATGGAATCAATCTGCAACTCACTACCTTCCAAAAGTGGAGCCAAATCTGTAAATATAACAGCAGACAGCAGACCAAGCGTAACAGCCATTGATAGCTGGAGTGTGCATAAAGAAAAAATCACCAATCTTAAGTGAATAATTGTCAGCTCATGAAGATTCGATGATAAATCTCTTGATAACTTGTGGTAACTATTAGTATACCTTAAGGACAACTTTGAATTTTCAGTACCACCATGATTATCATCACTCAAATTAACATCTCCATCAACAAAATGATCACAAATACACATAGTTTTTGAAGTATAATCACTTGGTTCATCTTCTACCTCATGATACGGTGAGATCATATAACTGCTATTGTAAAAAATTATAACTCATGTGTTTGATTTCTTGCTGTTGCTTGAGGCTTTCTTCATAATAACGAGTCTCATCTAGATACTTGTGAAGTGGGGAAACTAAGTTCATCTTCATTTTCACCAAACGTATTGATCCCTTCTACAATGTGTATGATATCCTTGGTTCTATGTTCATGCCCATCATGATCATAAGGAGTAGTGTGTCATACTTAAAGTGATGAAAGCCAAGAAGGGACACGATTTTCTAATGTCCTCGTTTCTGGCAAGTGGCTGTTGTAGAATTCCGATTTTCAGGTTGATACAAGGAGTAGTGTGTCCTACTTAGCTGAAGATAAAGTTCATGTGCTTCTTTTCCTCGTCTTCACCATATTTGATAGCAAGCTCCCTATCCACTAAGAGCTGCAAGTAATCTGATTTTATCACTTGAAATACTTCTTTGATTGTTTGAAGTTGCACACTAGTGACTCCCCATGAGAAACCATGTTGCTTTTCGTCACTTTGAGTTTTCCCCACAAGTACTTCAATGAATTGGTGAGAGTTATTTGCCCTTGTTAACACTTGTACTAGCTTTCCTTTCGTAACTAATAACCTGTCCATCAAATCTTGCAGCGATAAAGGTTTGAGTTCAAATTCACGTAGGGAGTAAGGGCTGTCATGTGACACATTTTCTGATTTATCCTCAACTGTTGGAGCAATATAATCATCATACTTAATTGTTTCTACAAACACTCATCTTGAGGTTTTAATGGAATAGCATTATGTTCATCTATGGATTCATCCATGGAGTCTTCCTTTTCACTAGTTTTGTCGACAACAATCAACAATTCACCAATTAAGAGTTTAGGATATCTCTCATTAGTAGCAATGGGCTCTTCCATAATTTCATCCTCGGTTGGCAGTCAACTTTTGATTTGTTTTCAGATGTACTTGTTTCAGCTTGTGCCTCACGAATCAAGTCTCCACTTACATATGTGTCTTTGTCCTTACTAATGTGGGTTTGCATCAGTCCTTCTTTATTTTGTTGTTGTTTGTACTTCTCAATTTTTAGCGCACATTGTTTGAACACCTTG
The DNA here is from genome assembly GCA_028749045.1 of Cupressus sempervirens. Taxonomy (NCBI): domain Eukaryota; kingdom Viridiplantae; phylum Streptophyta; class Pinopsida; order Cupressales; family Cupressaceae; genus Cupressus; species Cupressus sempervirens. Next base: position 249,597,630 of record CM053788.1, on the reverse strand, counting down.
TTGACCAACTTACAAGTAGTATTTGAAGCTTTTTGTTCTTGCCTTGAAATTTCTAGCAGCATATTTGTAAGAGGCTACAAATGAGTTTCACTCTCGTTTATGCTCATGACCAGAATAGTACCCATAGCTGCAAAAATGCCTATATGATGTTCTTTCCCAATTGTGCCCACAAAATGCTGAAACATGGTGTGAATCAAATCATACAATCCCAAGTCAAGTAGGAGATTACATAATCTGACTTTTGCAAAATATTTCAGTATGGCTTCCCTTCTTGGGAAATGATGATACTACTGTCACCAAGATGTTGAAAACTATCAACAATGAGCTGAACTACCTCCTTCATGGTGTCTTCTTTATAGGGTTCTTGTGGTTCTAAAATTCTTATGATCTCCATTAGGCATGAAGCAACAGATAGTTTTATCTCGCTATCTGAGTGCTTCAGCCACTTGAGTTGTTTCAACTATATCACTATAGGCACAAGAGCAGCCTGTAATAAATCTGGGGAGGTGGGGGATTGCTCAACAATTGTCAAGCATCCTTCTAGTTGAATTGGGGTGATGAGATCCTTTTCCCTTGTTTGAACACCATCCCAAGTTTGTTACCTGTCTCAAAGAGTAATTTGGCCAACTCCATATTGTCAAGTGACATCTTTTTTAAGTCTTTCAAATTTTTTGAGCCTGCCCTATGCATTGCTAACATTAACATTGCTACAAGAAATTGCTTTAATCTCTATTAATTGTTCTAGACAGAGCTTAAGGAAAGACAGGTGATTCTTCCCCTTTGTCACATCCCAAAATTTTGACCTAATTTTAAATTTGTTCATAACCGTTGGAGTTAACGGATTATCCTTTCATGATCATGTGAAATAGGTTGTTATTTATATACGTTGTATTAACTGTTCATGAAGATGGTCGTTAACCATTAACTGTTATTAGATGATTAGCAGTTGCTTGATTTAAAATAAAGATTATTATGTTTTAATGAATTATTATAGAGTTGTTATTACGGCAGAAGTGTTTTCATGGGTGATTGCAGGAGAAGATGAAGAATGGGGGAAGCATTGCTAAATGGGATGTTCACTTAGTTCAGTCATCAGGATCGACAAGTATGACCTTAAACTTCTTTGGAAAGGATGCAACGACTTGATCACATGATGCATTTTTAGGACCTGCATGAGCTATTAAGAAAATAATTTAAGACAACATAAAATAATTTAAATTAAAATATAAAACATACCTCAAGGGATTTTTTAATTGATTTTCACCATATTATTATAATAAAGATTTACAAACGTACATATAAATATAAAAATGAAATGGCACCAATAAATTTGAAATTATAATCTTTCAACTCTTCTTTCCAACTTTTTATTTTATTTTTCTTTCCCTCTCTTTTCTTAATTGATTTAATACTTGGAAATTCGAATGGTTTATAATCTTGAAAATCGATGGAAGCCAAGAAGGCATGACTCTCCTTTTAATTGAAGCCGTGTATGCAGTTCGACACTTTATATTTTTACTCATCTGCCTTGCTGTGGAGGCAGAATCAACCTTCATTCTTATTGCTTTCTTTTTCCTTCTTTTTGTCATCATCAACACCCGAATTTAAACCATACTGTGAGCCGAAGCTCCTTCTTCCCGTCTAAGCATCCACTTCAAGCATTAACCTTGCTGTACAAACTCAACATTGAAGTATTCTGCATTTGATGTCTACAGGGTCAAAGGAAGAGTAGATTCCAATTCGGTTATAGGGATTCAAATATATCCAGTACATACATCAGGTCATGTTATGATATTTCAGTATTATCTTACTGCTTTCCAAACAGCCAGTTAGGCAACTAGGATCTTCTTTCTTTTGCAGACTTATTTTCAAGATTCAATTATGAATATTGCTACATATTCAATGTCCTTTGTTATCTGCCATTTCCTTAAACCTTCATGGTAATTTCGATACCACCCTTATGTAAGCTTTTTCAAGTACAATAAAATCTGGGATGAGATACTATCCAATGAATAATGCTGATCCCAAGAACAAGTATTATGATGTTACAAATTATGATAAAGGATAATAAGAGCAGAATGCTCATCACATTTCCAAAACACTTGGGATTCACCGGCAATGTAGCCTTGAAGGGTGAAGAGGTGTTAAAAGGGCAGAGTGCTCATAAATCTTTCAAGCACCTGGGAATTACCGGCTATGTAGCCATGCATGGTGAAGAGGTGAACTGAATTTCCAAGAAAAACAGAAAGAAATCAGACATGAATCACTTAAAAGAAATATACTTAATAGCTCATGCTTAGCCCTGTAATGTAACCTGTTGTCAAGTCGAGCGGTGGTGATTAGGACATTAGCCCATCGGAAATCCTTGGCTAAGGTAGTTTTATAGGTATGTTTTTCATCTAATGATCACTTGATGTCAGTAGTGCCAGTTATGTAAGCATGTCTGTTTCATAACTAAGTGAACATTCAAAACACCAGGATGCTTAGGTGGCTGGATTGAAGAACATCCTAAGCTTGACCTTGAGGTAGGGAGGGCCATTCTAATTTTATAGATTGTGTGGGGATAAGTATGGTCCGAGGTTGGGAGGTTAAGCCTATGTCAATGCTTCTCCTCTCACCAAACTTGAGGCTTGCACAATCAGTTAAAGATCCTCCGATGATTCTTGTATGTTCTTTTCATTCTTTTCTTGTTAAACATTTACTTTATTTGTTAATCAGTTGATCATGAATATAGTTATGCTAGTTAATCGTTAATCTATTTATTTCAGCTGATCATGAATACAGTTGTGAATAGTTAATCATTGATCTAGTTATTTCAATTGAATGTGATCACAGTTATTTTTTGTTAATTGATAAAAGTAGTTAATGTCATGTGAAAAGGATTTAGTCGTCTGTTTAAAATGTTGGGAGTTTTTAGTTAAAACCATCTTTGATTTAGATATGAAAATCAGTTTGTTACACCCTTAGTAAGTACTTGATTGCTCTTTAGAGTAAACTAAACAAGTTTACTCCCATTCAATGCTAGTTAAAGGTTTTTGATAGAGGCAACAATACTATGCTCCCTTGAGTTTTCGGGATGGGGACGACAGGGGACAGTGGGACAGGTTTCTAGGACGACAAATTGTTTTGCCGATTTTGGGGATGGGGGATGGCAAACAGGGATGGTAAAAGTGACATTTTTGTTTGTTAAAAAATTGGGGACGGATGTAAGTCCCCAATGAAGTCCTCGTCCTTGAAACACTGTCTTTTTTGGGGGGGACGCGTCCCCGGGGAACATAGCAACAATATGAAGATTTGTATTCCCAATTTGGACTATACTATCTATCCAGAATCCTGAAACCAATAATTAGTTGAATAGCCCTGCTCAGCTTATACAATTTGCAATTTGATTATCAACAAATTCCTGCTCAACTAGTTTGTATCATGCCTCTCATTCGAATTGATATTCACGAAAATCCTAAAGCCAATGAAAGAACCAAAAGCCTCTTCAATATGTTTGCCAAATCTACATATTTATTTCAATTTAAGACGGTCTTTGATAAATAATGACACTTCTTGCAACACTTGATTGTTACCCAACTCGAGCTTCCTTTTGGCTTTCACAAACTTTTTGAAGACAGTTATTGTCCTCTCAATCTACTTGTTTGCAAATATCCCACTATCTCCTTCCGTGAGACTCAACTTTTCTCAGTGGTTTACTGTCTAACATCTAGAAAATAAATTTAAGCTTAAAGAAACAACACTTCAAACTTGTTTATCGCCTAGTAATCTGTAATATCCCAATTGGTAAAGTGACTCAAGTCTTTCTCAACTGCACACTATCATGCAAGAATCCTCTAAACTAGGGTGAAGATAGAATGTTCTGTATAACATGTTCTATCATAGTCATGTGCTACTCCAATGCATATGTTGATGATAGTATGTAATATCCTTCAGATACAGTTCTACTATTAGCAGTGAAACATAGGGGTTCACACCCCCCAAAAATCTTGAAGTACCCATCTTCGAGGCATCCCCGCACCGGGTATTTGGCATATGCGAGTACCCCCACCTCCATTCTACAACCATGCCACAACCAGGATGGGTACTTGAATTTTTGTTTGAATTTTGAATGTTACTATTGGGTATGTACTATGTTACTATGTTAAATGTTCAATGGTTTTGGTTAGTGTTCTGATTTTGCTATGTTCAAGTATCTCAATTTGGTATGTCATACTAAAACATCATTTCAAAACTAGCATTTCAAGTTCTACATGTATAGTATACAACACATCCCCTGCCCCCGCCGTCATCTGGGAACCCCCCACCGTTCCCCTGTCGTCCCAAAATTGAGGCCCTTTGTCCCCTTGTCCTAGAAACTCGTCTTGACATCTCGACGTCCTGATGTACCCTAGTACTGGTGCTACATTGACTATCAACACATTACAACATTAGCAAAGTGCCCACTATCTCAACATTTCAGATTACACGAAATACCAACTCAAACCTTCAATGTCTTCTTGTAGAGATTTCGTGTACAAAGCCTTATGTGTTGATATGTTTGGTAGCTTCAGTAAGATAAACCTATGAGACTAAACTATTGAAATGTGTGTGTGTGTGTGTCTATCATAAACAATATCAGGAGGCCATTACTCTAGATATCATAAACGATATCAAAATGTGAATATCTTGTGATCAAAGATATTCTCATATTAACTTGAGGTATTATTTATCCATGTGTTTATCCTCCCTATCTATGATGGAGTGTTGATTTTTGATAGCTTTAGTTAGATAAATCTATGGGACTAAACTATTGAAATTTTTTTTTGTGTGTGCGTGTGTAACTATTATTAAAATTGTTACTTTATTATTGAATAGACATGTCCCATGAAGGTACATGTCTCTTCTTTGTTTATTCTCCATATAAATGGAAGAGATCGCTGCCTTTGGAAAACACATACCAAAATAGATAGTGCTAATACATTTGTAGAGATCCTCCAAATTTAACTTGGCATGTGAGCCAAGTTACAATTGTAAGATTTATTAGAGCACTGTTGAAAGTTATCTCAGATGAAGGATCAAAGACTCTTTCATCGAATCATTACTAGACGTTACTAAGATGGACAACAGAAATATGATGCCGGTTGTACACATGACAGTGGATGCTGATCGAAAGTAAATAAATTTCTTGGAAAAATTGAGTGAGAGCTGCATATGCTGATCAAAAGTAAATAAATTTCTTGGAAAAATTGAGTGAGAGCTGCATATATATTATCTCAATGGATGATGATTGAAAGTAAATAAATTTCTTGGAATACTTGAGTGAGAGCTCCATATGTATCATCGATTATGCCATATAAGAAGTACAATGCATGCATGTGACAAGTGGACATGTGAGATCTTGATAGAAGATGATATCTCCAACTGACAGATAGAAGTGTGAAGGAATTAAGAATTTTGTATCTGAAAACTCATATCGGGAGTGATCCTTGGAGCACACGATTAAACTAGTCATGAACATGGTAGTCAATTAGAACTGCAGTGAGGGAGTTTAATAAAGTATATAGATAGAATGAAACATATAAAAAGTATGATCCATAATATTACAATGCAAGTTATATTGGCTCATTATTGGTTATTGGCCATAATATTCCAATAATTTGACCCTATATACTATGCTCTCTTCGCTTTAGAGGAGTAATTTAATATCATGGATTATATTTTAAATATGAGAGTCCAGGCATCGTCGAGGCATCTAAACAAGGAGGCAACTCATTAATTGAGATTGATAAATATATATACTGAATTCATAGTGTCGTGTGTTTTAGATAGCTACATTCATCGAGAAATACATAATAGCTCTGGCATGAACTTGGAGCAAGATCATGCTTGATTTGAGATGATGCTTGACTTGACATTGTAGTCTACCATTCTAATCAAGAAAGCCCTTCATTGAATTAGAGTTCAAATTCGTCTTAAGCAATGAACACACCAAATGTAGGTCACGGGTGTATGATAAAGAAGGGGTATTAATTATGTTTGGACTAGTTAATCAGCTATGTGGGAAAGACATTTACGTTGGAAAACATCCAATAAAACTTTTAAGTTCCAAAATTTGACATAATAGACAAGAAACTTGACAACTTGTGTTAAGTGTTAGTGAAATGAGACAACCCAGTCCTATTGAAGTAAAGATGAAAATGTACGTGTTACATGCATATTGTATGGGATAGAGCTAATTCAGTTATATAATACAAAGTAGTGATTAAAGTGGTAAATTGACAATAAGGTAGTTTTTCCTTGCCCTATCCACACACCTATGAAATGGGACCCATTACATGAAATCAAGGGAATGTCACTGCTACTATGGACGTATAGGACAAAATGAATTAAATCAAGGTGGCATTCCTACAACCTAGGGGTAACAACCCTCTATAGGTTTTCAATGGGAAGATACCGATGATAAAATAAAGACCCTTTCTCGTAGGTGCATAGAAAGGAAACAATTACATCTGATAGACATCAGTAGGGATTGTGATCTGGGCAACAAACGCATGTACAAAGGTGATCTACCAAGGTTTGACATTGCAAAATGCATCTCACTTTCCATCAAAGGAACATGTGCCCTAGCAAAGAAGGGGATGACATGGTGTAAGGTAGGTCAACAAGAATTGATTGTGCAAGATTAGCAGATAGGATTTGAGAAAATAAGTGCATACATTAAGCATAGTACAAAGGTAATAGAAGTGTTGGGTAGAGATCCCTTAAGGTAAGTATTTATGGCGTATTAATTATGTCTTCTTTAAACTACTACCAACAAAGAAGGTGATGTGGATGCCATCGATAACCATCAGTCCGAAACATAGGTAAGAGCGACCCAATTGTTTGGGCATTTAAATGTTATTATTATGATTATATACTTTTGAATGGTAAATTAATATAAGAAAATAATCAATGTGATTATATATATGACTAATAATAACTAGAATATAATTAATTGATCATGAATCAAGTATAGAATCAAATTTCTAATGTTTTTAAAATTAAATATAATAATAATATTATTTTGAATAAAGGTGGTTTTTTATTACTTTTAAGGCCTGTTTGGCTACGGGAATATGAATAGGCGAATAGGAATAGCTATTCTGGAATAGAAAATGGGGGTACATATTCCTATTCTCTATTTGGTATAGCCAGAATTTGATGGGAAATTCTTGGACCCAAAAATTTATGTTTTATAAAATAAACAAAACTGGGATAGGAATACGTATTCTAATTTCACCTATTTATGTGGAATTACAAAACCTCATTTTTGGGCCAAAATTGGAATACGTATTCCTATTTTATTTCGTATTCCAATTCCGATTTGGTGCATCCAAATGAAGAATTCAAAATTTTAAGAATTTACATAGGCCTATTTTGCTTGTATTCCCATTGCCAAACGGGCCCTAAGAGCTATTTGCCTTGATCTTTGCCCTTCTCAGGAAGGATGTTTTTGCAGGAAAAGGAAGATCGCTATTAGATTCAGAGGGAGCGTAACACTTCGTCAGAGGCAACTTTGTACGAGGAAGTTAGAAAAGTTGATCTCAGAATCAAAGGGAGTGTTGACATCATGTACACTTTTGATGTCATGCGTGTCTGATTGCATGATTTAATGGGCCTGCCCCCTATGTACATCATGAGGAAGCAACGACTTCCAAATGATTATCACTTGTGTTTGTAGAAGTTTTTGAAAAGTGACAATCTCTCAATAACTTAATCTTATATTTTGATAGACATTTTTTGTATGTCTGAAACAAATCATCATAAATTGTAACTTGCATGGTGGATTAAGTTCCTTAAATAGACCATGGCCTTCTATCGTGATAGATAGTTTATGATGTTTGAAATAGATCATAATAGATTACATCTTGCATGGTGGATTAAGTTCCTTAAGCAGACCATGAATGTTCATATGGTAAGCATTATTGAGAATGTGTGTACACATATCTTATGAACATTTTGAGTACTTGGTGAATGTTATGCAAATTGATGTTCAAGAGGCCATTACTTAGAGTACTTGGTGAGTATCATGCAACTTGATGTTCATGAGGCCATTACTCTAGATATCATAAACAATATCAAAATGTTGAATATCTTCTGACCAAAGATATTCTTATATTACATTGAGGTGATATTTATTCATGTGTTTATCCTCGTTAGCTAAGAGGGAGTGTTGATGTTTGGTAGCTTCAGTCGGATAAACCTATGCGACTAAACTATTGAAGTGTGTGTGTGTCTATATATATAGATAAATATGATTAAATTGTTATTATATTAATAAATAGACATTTCCCATGACATGTCTCTTCTTGGTTTATTCTCCATATAAATGTAAGAGATCGCTATATAATTATGATAGAATTGTTATTATATTAATAAATAGAAGAGACAGCTGCCGTTGGAAAACACATACCAAAACATGCAGTGCTCATACATTTGTAGCGATCCTCCAAATTTAACACTATACGTTGCTCACCTCTGCCAATACTTGTAAATATGCATCCAATGCTTCAAAGCTTTAGATGATATTAGCAACTATTCATTTGATGAAATATTAATTCCTACATTTTATCTTATATTTTTTTTCTCTAATATAATGTTATATGTGTTTGACATGATAAACTTTATTGTCATTCTTCAATGATACTTTCCTTAATATCCACTGTCGTGCCTATGTGTGCATTCACTTCTGTGGCTTCTCCAAATGTTGAACATCATTGTGAACTGATGATAGAATTAAAAATTTATGCTAAGAGAAATAGTTTCGAAATTTATTGGAATTACCTATGAACACACTGAAATGACAGGAATAAGATACGATTGTCACACGCATGTTGATTGAACGTCACTATGAATTGATGATAGAATTGCAAATTTATGCTAAGAGAAATGGTTTCCACATTTATCGGAATTACCTATTAACACACTTAAAACAGGAATGGGATACGACTGTCACACACATGCTAATTATCTGATACTATTCTTGGTGGGGACTCTCATAACCTTGATAACGAAAGTCTGCATGCCCAACCTTTGGCTCATGTAATTATAATTCTTTCACACCAAAGAGACCTATTTAGACACGATACTAGGCATCAAAATCTTCATAGAATTGAGAGAATGGTTATCATTCATTATGCACGAAATATTTTTATCATCTACGGCTAGACTTTAATAATTTAAACATTGACCAATTGAAACCTTAGTCCAACCATAGTTACATCGCTTTGCAGGATGGTGGGATGAGGGGACAAGTTTCCGAGATGGGGGGACAGAGGGGCCTTGATTTAGGGAGGATAGGGGGACGACAACGGGGACAACGGGGTGGGGGGTGGTGGGGGCAGGGTGAGTAGGGGTGTATATCCTATACATATGGTACATAAAATGCTAGTTATGAAAAGATGTACTACAATTATACAATATAAGATATAAAGATTTGAAAAACTTAAACATTGAACGTTGCATTGAAGTTTTGAACTGGAACATCATGATTCATGATCAAATGACAAACAATGAACATTGAACATTAACAAATGAAAGAGTGTCAAATTATATAATTTTAAATTTATAATATATATTAGATCAATAGTATGAGTATCTACCATCTAATAGTAATCAATGATCATACGAACATAAATGATAAAGATGATTACAATAAGTATCATGTGCTATGAAAACAAAAACTACAAGTCTCCAAGAGTTCAAATCAAAATGCCAAATGAATGATCAATGATCATCCCCTGGAGGTTGGAAGTTGAAACTCATCCCATTATAACAAAAATAGAACCAAAAAAATATTAAAACAATGCCTTGTTTTTTAATTTTTTAATGTCCCCCATCTTGTTTCTGTGGGAGACATCCCGATGTCCCCCTTGCACTTAAGGGGACATGGTCGTGTCCCCCTACACCCATAGGGGATGCGGAGAAGTCTCAGAGACTTCTCGTTGTCTCTGATGGAGGCGACACTTTGAGTGCGCCATCCGAGACGTCTAGACAATGTCCCCTTGTCTCGGGTGCGGCTTGGTTTTCCGGTTTTGGTGGGGATGCGTCCTCGTGTTGCTCTGATTCCAACCTAAAATATTATGCCAAAAATTTAAACATTGGGCTTCCGTCAAGAGGAGGCCAAATAAGGCATTAGATGCACCATATTTATTTAAATACATCATCTTGGAAGTTATTGGTCGCAAATATTTCAAACTCGTGATCTTATAATTGCCTATAGTAACAAGCTCCCACATGCTAAGTAACGACAAGGGACTACTCTTAACAACTCTCCTTCTATGTAATGCCAAGAGAACAATGTTTTTGCTTGTCTTGTGTCTGGCTATAACTTTCCCGCATCCACTTTTTCTGTAAAGATTCGGGAACAGATGCTGTCTAAACTTTGTTGTAACTTTTTTTAAATTTTTTTAGACTTGGATGTAACAAACAGTTTCCATAACTAATCTAAGGCATTTAAAACTAACAATTCCCAATGTTCATAAAAATAACTAATTCCATTTCACATGACAATGACTTCTTTTAACAACAACATAAGGTAACTGTATTAATATTCAGGATCGATTATTAACTAATCTATTTGTAATTTCATGGTCAGCTGAAAAAATAGAATAACGACTATCTATCATGAGAATAAACATAAACATATTCAATGTAAACAATTTAACCATTCCTAACTGTAATCATGCTCAGTTGAAAATAGAGTAACGATTATCTATCTAAACTGTTATCATGCTTAACTGATTATATACATATTCCTATTCAATTTAAGTGACAATTAACTATTCTAACTGAAATAAAACGAGTATCTAACATGTAAGTAATCCAAGATAAATGATTAACAATAAGTAACAAGAGGATTGAAAACATACAAGTATTATCGAAGGATCTTTTATCTGGTTGTGCAAGCTTTGGCGTTGGTGAGAGGAGAAGCATTAACATAGGCTTAACCTCCCAACCTCGGACAATACTTATCCCCACACATTCTAACACATTATAATGGCCCTCCCTACCTTGGGATCGAGCTTGGGATGTTCTTCAGTCCAACTATTTGAGCTACTGGGTGTTTTTTTTGAGTGCACACCCAGTTATTCCTATATAACTGAGTCATGGACATCAAGTGATCATTGGATGACACATATGCCTATAAACTACCTTGGCCAAGGATTTCTATTGGGTGCATTGACTCGATCACACACCACTCAACTTGACAATAGATTCCATTACAAGGATAAGCATGAGCTATTAAGTATTTCATTAATTAGATATTCATATCTGATTTCATTCTTGTTTCTTTGCAGGTTAACTCCACCTCTTCATCATTTCATGGCTTCATTGTCGATGAATCCTAGGTGCCTGCAAGATTATGGACATTCTGTTTCATTTACACTTCTTTGCCATTTCATGGCTTCATTGCTGGTGAATCCTAGGTGTTAGAGAATTAAGAGCATTTTGTCCTTTATGTCTTGGATTAAGACTGCATGGTTAATGTCATTGATATTCGAATTAATGGTGATGGTTTATACAATCATTGCAAGACCCCTACAACTACCATTTCGACTTCTTAATGATGGTTGTAGGATTCAGTAATATTATAAAAAGATTAAAAGAAACTCTATGGAAATCACAAGAACCATCAGCAAGTAACATATAATGATCTCAGTTTCTAATCTTTGTTTCTCTTATACCTAGCTTGTCGTAATCAAACTTACAATCAGAAAAAGATGGAAGTTTAAATTCTAATGGAAAGACATTCGTAACTTGATTGTATGCGATTGAGGATTTGACTTGAGCTTGGCTTCCTTTCGTCCTCTAGCCGAAACTCTTTCTCGGCTTAGTTATATCACCCAATTTCGATTATTGTATGGTTTGGATATTTGCAAGGGTCTGGCAGAAATAAGAAGTAAATAATATGGATTCTGTTTAAGCAGACAGGTTATGTGGTAAACGTAGTAGAAAGAATGGAGAGCAGGGCTTGAAACGTTCGACTCCTATCATGGCTTCTTAAAGGACTAGCCGTGGCTTCTCGGCTTCCATTGGTTAAAAGATTTTAAAACCATTCGGCTTCCAAGTGAATAATTCAAATTATGAAAAGAGTGGAAAGAAAGAAATAAAATAAAGAGTTGAAAGATTATAATTTCATTTATTATTTTAATATACACTTATATACGTTCACGTAAGTATATTGATGAGGTGACATCATTAGATTATGTTATTATAATTTATTGGTGCCATTTCATTTTTATATCTATGTGTTCATATGTAAGTGTTTACTATAATAATATGATGAAAATTAATTAAATTTTTTTTAAGGTATGTATTATATTTAAATTAGATTATTTTATATTTTTCTTATATTGTTTTCTTAATAGCTCATGCGGGTCCCATAATGTAACCTGTGGTCAAGTCATCGTATCTTTTCCAAGGAAGTTTAAGGTCATACCTGCCGATCCTGATGACTGAATTAAGTGAACATCCCATTCTGATGATCCTGTTTAGCAATGCTTCCCCTCTCTTCAATCTTCTTCTGCAATCACCTATGAAAAACACTTTCGCCATAATAATAATTCCATAGTAATTCAAAAATATATTAAGCATTATTTTAAATCAACAACTGCTAATTATCTAATAACAATTATAGGTTACCGACCATTTCATCAACAGTAAATACGTATATAAATAACTAACTATTTCACATGATCATGAAAAATAATTCGTTAAATCTAACAGTTATGAACAATTTTAAAATTAGGGAAAAATTTGGTATGTAACAGATGTAGATTGTGAAGTTATCAGGTTCTTCCTCTGGATTGCTTGTTTGTCTTGTTCATACTCTTCCAACACTATTTGTGTCTACTTGTGCTGTCAACGATACTACAAGTTAAAAGCTTTAATACTTTTCAGAGCCTTGTGCCTCCCGACTGCTATCGACATCTACCGTAGTCATCTACACCACCTTCAAAATTTGGAAAGTCACAAGAAGCACCCAATAACTTTATTGCTACTAGTGCTTCTAAGACTCTACATAAATGCCTGGTGGGGAAAAGTTGGGTATTTCTAGACTATTGTAGGTGCAGATATCATGCTCCGCAATATGGCATTCTTTCCACCATGATTATTAGCTCTTTCAATTTTTGCCGCAAATATTATGATCAATGGAGCCAATGTTTGCACAGATTATAGTCTAGGGTGATACAAAAAAAATTCAAACTTTTTCACTTATTATAAGAAATGTGGAAGCTGTTGGGTCTTCAATTCAATATTGTTGAAGCTCAAACTATGTGCATAGAGTTTAAGGAAAATCTCATTGTTGGTTATTCCGGTGAGTTTTCAAAGAGTATTATTCTTAATTCTTATAGACTTGGGTGTAGATTGTGAAGTTATCAAGCTCTTCCTCTGGATTGCTTGTTCGTCTTGTTAATACTCTTCCAACACTATTTGTGTCTCCTTGGGCTGTCGACGATACTACAAGTTAAAAGCTTTAATACTTTTTGCAGCCTTATGCCTCCCAACTGCTATTGATTTCTACCATAGTCATCTACACCACATTCAAAATTTGGAAATTCACAAGAAGCACCAAATAACTTTATTGCTACCAGTGCTTCTGAGACTATAGAAATGCTTGGAGGGGAAAAGTTGGGTATTTCTAGACTATTGTAGGTGTAGATATCATGCTCTGCAACATGGCATTCTTTCCACCACAATTATTAGCTCTTTCAATTTGTGCCGCAAATATTATGGTCAATGGAGCCAATGTTTGCACAGATTATGGTTTACGAACATACAAAAAAATTTAAACTTTTCCAATTATTATAAGAAATGTTGAAGCTGTTGGGTTTTCAATTCAATATTGTTAAAGCTCAGACTATGTGCATATAGTTTAGGAAAAATCTCATTGTTCGTTTTTCCCGTGAGTTTTCAAATAGTATTATTCTTAATTTTTGTAGACTTGGATGTAGATTGTGAAGTTATCAGGCTCTTCCTTTGGATTGCTTGTCCGTCCTATTAATACTCTTCCAACACTCTTTGTGTCTCCTTGGGTTGTCAAGGATACTACAAGTTAAAAGCTTTGATACTTTTCAGAGCCTTATGCCTTTCGATTGCTATCGACGTCTACCGTAGTCATCTACACCACCTTCAAAATTTGGAAGGTCACAAGAAGCACCCAATAAGTTCATTGCTACCAATGCTTCCGAGACTCTAGAAAAATGCTTGGAGGGGAAAAGCTGGGTATTTCTAGACTATTTTAGGTGCAGATATCATACTTTGCAACATGGCATTCTTTCTAGCACAATTATTAGCTCTTTTAATTTTTGCCGCAAATATGATGATCCATGGAGCCAATATTTGTACAGATTATAGGCTATGGCGATACAAAAAAAATTCAAACTTTTCCAATTATTATAAGAAATGTCGAAGTTGTTGGGTCTTCAATTCAATATTGTTAAAGCTCAGACTATGTGCATAGAGTTTAGGAAAAATCTCATTGTTCGTTTTTCCCGTGAGTTTTCAAATAGTATTATTCTGTTGCTAAGTGCTTTTCACAACAACAATTATGAAACTTCTCAAAATGATTCAATAGTTCCCAAAGCTAATGCCACACGATTTTTAAAACTTTATCAAAGATTAAAATTGCAATTATCTCTCAACCTCACAGGCTGGCAGGTTCAATGCTCTAATACCACTTTAGTATTGTGAATAGATATTCTACCAATTTTTCTCATAAACAGATTTCAGCACATAATAGATAATTCATACAAATCAAACCAGTTATATATGTTGTTGTTTTCAGGATCGCTGCAATGCACTGAGCACTGCCTATTTTGTATATGTGTTCCAAAGTCAGCAACCGCTTGTATTTATAATGAGCATATGCCATGAAGAGACATGTCCCTTTATGGGACATGCCTATTTGTTAATTAGTTAATTAATATAATAACAAATTTAATTATAGTTACATATATATATCATAATTATATTAATTTCCCTTATATAATAATAAACTTATATCTTATATCAACCATTTTTCTATCATGTTTGATATCATGAGTATTGACCCATCATAATAATCAACACATGATATTCACCAAGTACTCAATAAGGTAATGGTCTGCAGAATATCAACACATGATATTTACCAAAATACCTATTATATATCTATACAAACAACTCATAGACCGTCAAATGAATGACATCTAACACTTAGTTGTTGATTTACAAGAAATAATCCATCATGATTTGTTTCAAAGTTGACATAAAATGTATATCAGGACTTAAGTTATTGTAAGATCGTCACCTTCCAATAACTTCTGCTAATACAAGTGATGATTATTTTGGAAGTTGTCACTTCCCCATGATGTACACATGGGGTAGGCTTGCTAAATCATGTAGTCACACGTATATACCAAAAATTTACATGAAGTCAAAGTCCCTTTGATTCCGATATGGTCAAGATCTTCAAAGATCAACTAAAACATATCCTCTATCCACTCATACAGACAAAAGTGTCAGACTCCTTCTAAACATCAATCTTCCGAGTTCCTTTACCTTTTGAGAAGTGTCAGACTCTCTTTGAATCTGATATCAATCCTCGTTTTCCTGCAAGAACATTCTCAGAGAAGATCAAGGCAAATAGCTCTTATAGTGTGTATTAATAATAAAAATAATAGAGAGACTACTATAATACTCAAGGATAATAATAATATTTCGTTTTTCAAATAATGATAATGATATTAACAAACAATATCATCTTTATTCTCAATAAATGTTATTATCCTATTCTTATTATTTAAAATAATATTCTTATTGATATTCAATATTATTATGAATTTTATTCTATTTTATATTCCTAATAATAATATTAGGAATTTCTCCCATAATAATATTATCATGAATAAACATGTTATTTGAATTGATAATCATTCAACTAAATATAGCATACTTAACTTATTAGACCATACATACATACATACAAATTGACGGGCAAATAACAATAAGGTACATACATACATACATATATAACTTTATTGTTATGTGCCTGTTGATGTTAAAGTTGTGAATTCCACTTGGGTGGTTGCTGGCCATCTGTACTTTCCATGTTTTGCCAAACCAACAATATTCTTTACAATCGTTTTGTTTGCATTTTTTCATATATTTTTTCAAGGAAATATTAGGATCATTTGAAAATTTGCATTTATTGATCGTCGATTCATTATAGTCAATAGTGTGGAAATAAAATATTGATTTCTTCAAAATTTTTTGTATGGTCAATAACACACAATCTCCATCATATGAATCAATTTGAGATTATCACTTTGGGTTTATAAAGAAACAATGATTTATGAAAAAACTCCACTCCATGTAAATGCAACCGAACCCACGCGGGGATTGGGGAATCAATATTGTGAATTGGGCTTGTGGCTACTTAAACCAACTTGGCTTTTGCTGTCGATACATTTAGAGGAACATTCATGACATTAACATTCTCAATTCATTCCAAGTTCGTATACTCAAAACTCCATTTATACCTAGCATATTATGACTGTGGAAATATGATGGACATGGTCCATACCTGTGCTTGTTTATTTCACAAGAGCATTGTGCTCTTTCAATACATAATCGACTATTCACTGTGGAAAGATTTGTGTGTCAGGTCGTCCTTATACTTTTTGTAATTGTTTATATAATCAACAGACTTTGTAGTTGTACGGATCGACTACACAGTAATTCATACCGAGTCATTTTCATTCGATCAGAAGTTATTATACTTCATCAGTCAGCTATCAAACTATGATCCTCGTGATTCCTTATCAGTTTCTCACATGTCATGCAACTACTTATCGAATCCATATATAAAATGAATACAATAATCTTTAATTTGTCATTGTGACTCATCAAGCCCTTTCACAGAACAATTAGAAACTTCAATACATCGATTGCCAAATAACTATAGTAATTGACAAAACACATTTAAATGCAGGTAGCATAAATTTTATTGATATTCACTTCATTACACCAACTTTAACCTGGCTTTGATACCATGTTTTCAGGATCGCTGCAAATGTCTTGAGTACTACCTATTTTGTATGTGTGTTCCAAAGGCAACAACCTCTTGTATTTATAATGACCATAAGCCATGAAGAGACATGTCCCTTGATGGCACATGTTTATTTGTTAATTAGATAATTAATATAATAAATTTTTATATTAATTATATATATATATATATATATATATATATATATATATATATATATATATATATATATATATATATATATATATATATCATTATTATATTAATTTGTCTTATAAAATAACAAACTTATATCTCAAATATAATGAACACACCTATATAAATTATATCTCATATATAATATATATTGATAGGTTTATGCGACTGAAGCTACCAAACATCAGGAATATAAACCAACAATGAAATGATAAATGCTTGTTAAAATACTTAAAAATATGTTATTGATTATACTTCAGCATTACAATAACCAGATATCAACAATCCAATCTTAAATACACCTACACAGTTAGATTGGAGACAAACTATAAAATGCACCTGTAATCTCATATATGAATCCACCATAGATGAATCAGGCTACGTCCAATCCACCTAAGAAGAACTTGAGTGTTTGCGTCCTTGGATCCTGAATAGAAGCTGAAGCTTCCTTACACTCTCCAAAGAGAAACCAGAAAGTCAATCTCTAATCCAAGCTTCCTCAAAATGAATATTCTCTTTAAATGCTCAACAATGACTCCTCAGATTTCCATTGTCTTTCGTCTTATTTCCCCTTTGTCACCTTTTCCCCTTTTTAATTAAAAGAGACTTTTAAATAGTTTTAATTTTAACTCCAAAGTCACTTTTAATTATTTTATAAGTTGGACTTGTAATTTTCTAATGTCCCCAACAAGGGACATGACAATCAGCAACAAGAGAAATAGTTAATTATCATTACATATCTGCACATGAGAGTACAACTTCGTTTATAAAGCTTCCTTAGGCGTTGGATATACATCCGTTAAAAAATGTGGGATAAAAAGTCATTTTCATTTTATAAAGCCACTTTATAAAGTTACTTAAATTGTATAATGTTACTTAATATTGTATGACATAAACTAACTTTAGCTTTATAAACACATCAAATGTTTATTTATTTCCTCTGTTTCTCCTTTAATAATTTGTTTTCCTATCCGGATGAGAAAATAGGCTAACCAGCTCCTCAAGATTTGACTGAGAAGGAAGGAACATTACAATCTTTGTGTGGCATGATGTCTTAGAAGCATCATGGGCATTGGTGAAACAATTTTATCTTCCTGAGGAGCAGTTACATTCTTAATGCACCATCATCTATATCTTTATGGGCATGAGAGCTTCCTGTTATTGTTGCTGTCAGAGTTGGTATTTGGTTTCATGGAAGTTGAATATATCATTGTGCTGGATTGGGAACCTGTGACAGCTGTGGCGAATGCAAGCATTGAGGCGAAAGCTTGTTTATTGGTGCCTTCTCACCGTTTACATCGGGCTTTTTTAAGGAGTTTAAGGTGTCAGACTCAAATTCATTGCCGGCCATCAAGATGGTTTGCTGCTGTTGGAATATTCTCCTCATTGCTGAAGTCTAGCATGTGAGCAGATATTCCAAAAGGGGACATTACAGTTCTGTATTGGACATCTTGTATAGAGGCTTTAGTATAACTTACCTTTGCGTATATTGTACTGCATGTTGGGAATGTGTCCTCCCAAAAAAATTATTGTTCTTGGGGATAGGGATTCCCTCGTGACTCAAAGATGCTGAGGATATGTTGCCTTGCCATCTCTCCCCACCATCATTGGGAAGGAGAAGAGATCCCATGTTTCCCTCAAAGAGGGGATGTTGGGGAGACAACAAGGCATCTCTGATTTTTTTTTTTGTAAGTTGCTTAGGTCCATTGGACATCCTTGAAATCAACCAATGGTCTACAATCTCTGCAAACACTGAAAAAATGATTCAATAAATATATTTTTAATTGAAATGTGGGCTATAATTCCTAACACTAAAAGTCAATGGTCTCATTCATACCCAGAAGAAATCCCTATAGAAAGGCACCCCATCTTCAATCCTGATCACTATCAAGTTCGTGATTGCATTGAACGATAACAAATCATGGGAGCAAGGCTGCAAGAGTAAAAGCAAGAGCAAGAGTGCATGTTCATGGATCGATTGTTTTTGCATTTATCAAGACTTCAAGGTAAGTGTTGGTGTTTCATGCTTTGGCATTTGCATTTTTGTTTTTCTATTCTGTCAGATGACAGTTTTTTGTTTTGTTTTATAATTTAGATATTCAATTTTATTTTTGAAGTTAATTGATGCTATTGATAAAACACAGTTTAGAGGTTTGCCGATCTGCCATTTTCACTAAAAACAACAGTTAATGTTTACATTTAATTTTTTAAAGTAATAACACGAGTTTTTAAAATGTCATTTTCAGGGATGTTGAACAGCTGTGGCAACCCTAAATTAACATTTTCAGTCTAAGCTTCAACTTTAATTTATGGCTGCAGTATTTTAGCTTTATAGATTTATTTATTCTAAAATTTGATATGTATTAGATATTATTGGCAATTAAATTAGTCAGTCATCTATTGTGCATCCTTGGCCTATCCACTTGATGTGATTTTAAGTAATAAATCAAAATTGTAATCCTTGTTTGATGAATGATGAAGAACAAGGATCCTTATTTTTGTGTATCCTGTGCTTTTGAACTTTGTGCACTCCAAAGTCGGACAATAAATAACAAATTCCTTGTGTTTTGTACCCTTGCATTATGTGTGGTTTAAACTTTAAACTATTAATTCATTTCTTGTAAAGTTGCCATGAGTTCTCAAAGCTTGAGTGATAGCAACAGTTAGCCTATATGGGTCAAATTTTAATTACTGATCGCAAATTTGATGAGGAGGGATGGAACTAGTTTAATTAGGAATGCACATTTCAATCGTCATTCCACATAGCTTGAAAACTTTTCTTAGGGGTCTCTTTGGTAAGAAGATGCATTATTGACAACTAAACTATAAGCAGAGATGGTCATATTAGGGGACACTAGGTTGTGGAAATTCCATTTTTGTGGCCATCAATCTTAAAACATCATTACTAGAGGCAAAGCTATAGAGGTTTATGACAATCTGCAACTCAAAAAAGGGCAGGGATAGATAAATTATGGAGTAGTGGTGAAGAAAAATCACTTGTAGTTTCTACTACACTAATGAGTGCTACTGGTACTTTCCAAGAATCACCTTTTGCATTTTTATATCTAGTGTAAGTGCATTAGAGCTTAAGGAAAAATGTAGGGTGACTAGTGTTGCTCCAGACCTAGTGGAAAAGTTGTTCAATGCTCACTTGAAGGAAGAGGCAAATGATGCCAATTGGCAAATTCTTCTTTTCTAATTACATTCTTTTCTGTGTGACTTTTTCTCCTTATTGTAAGAAGGCTGTGGCTAAGTTAGTAACTCCACATAAGACAAAACTTGCAAAAACAATTCATAGTTTCCATAGTTGAAATAAATAATATTACGTGAAAATGATTTTTTCAAAGTTTTCTCACAAGAGAAAAATTACATGATAATATTATTGATATGCATGAATTGTGACATGGGTCAATGAGTTTGACTAAAAAACTACATAGTTAAATCCTGATAGCAATATCATAATTTGGTTGCAAATGAGGTTGCAAGCAAAGTGGGTTTAACCATGGAGGAAACTCCGTAGTTAAGCGTGCTCAAGCTGGAGTAGTACTGGGATGGGTGACCTCTCGGGAAGTCTCGGTGTTTCACCTCTATGAGCATCACCTAAATCCATTGAGTGCGAAGTGTTCCATTTATTCTCATGAGAGATGGATTTGTGTTGAATCACTACTCATGAAACATGGGTCAATGAGTTTGGCTCAAAAACTACATAGTTAAATCTTGATAGCAATATCATAATTTGACTAGCTGTGGAAATTATCTCCTACTTATCAATTGAGACATTATGTTGCTGCTGCTGCAATGTACCATAAATGAAAAAAAAAATGTAGAATATAGAAAATCCAATTTACAAACGCTAGGGCTGCTTACTTTCCAAGTTTTTCATCAGCATAAAATGGAACAAATCTAAAGAGTCCAAACAAATGCAAATAAAATAAGATTCATGAATGTAAAAAAAACTTGCAAAATAACACAAAAAAAAGTATCTTACCTCTTCAAATTTGGTCTAGAAATGGAAATGTAGCCCAAGTTTGAAGAAACCTCCTCCAAATGCTTCTTTCAACTCCTTTGAATGCTTAGATGCAAGCTACAAGTGGCACAAACAATCAACAACCGCTAGATGAGAGCCATCCAATTTGCTAATCTATCTCCCAAAACCCCAATACTCTTCCCTCAACTCTTCTTTTTCTATTCTCTGTATTTGCAAGTGATAAAATGACCTTTTCAGGTCTTACTCATGCTTTACAAACCAAAAAAAAAAAAAAAACGTAATTTTTTGTTTTTGTTTTAATGAACGTTTTGGATGCTGCCCACCAGCTGAGGCATCTTGATGGGACTTAGTGAGTTGCCTCGGCGAGTCAACCAAGACACGGCCGAGTTTGAGTCTAGAGGCAATTTGCCTCGTTTTGGCCACCTTGCCTCAGGACTCGTCCTTGTGAGACTCGCCTAGTCTTGTAATGCTGATATATATCGCTTCAAGATAATGAAGAGTCATAATCCTTGTAACGGAAGACTTATCAAGAGTCATCAATGTGGTAATAACAAACTATGAAGAGTCTTAGAGGTAGACAAGAATTTCTTGTATTGGCACTAGATGCATTACCATTGCTTCAAAAGATTGTTTGCCATATTTTTAAATTTTTTATGGTCTTATATATATGTGTGTGTGTGTGTGTGTGTGTGTGTGTGTGTGTGTTGGTGTATGTATATATATATGTACACACACACACACATCTATAATAAGACCATTACAAATTAAACAACATAGCAGACATATAGTCTTACAACACATCCGATGCCATTACAAGAAATTCTTGTCTGTCGTTAAGACTCTTCATAGTTTTCTGTTACAACGTTGATGACTATCCATAAGCCTGTCATTACAAGGATTATGACTCCATTATCTTGAAGCGACGTGTCTCTTCAATATATTCATTTTTGTCCATTCATTGCCTTCAATGTAGAATACGGAAACGACTATCTCAATATTGGAATAAAGATATATCCTGAAGCTATGTCTCCAACATTCCCTCTGAGCCAAGGAGGTATCATTCCAAATATCTATGTTATAGAATCTCTCAACATTACACCCACAATGGCTACACCCATTTGCGGAAAAGATTTTGATTTATTCTCAACACTATTAGTTTTTAACTTATCAAGGATGAATTGTTGGGCATTTTTGTGCCCCCAGAATTGTGATAGGGATGGGGTCTTTTATGTTAACATTGGGCTCTGCAGAGGGAGGAACAACATCCTCAATAGAGAGAACATAGTATGAGTTGAAGGTGCCCACATGAGCAAAGAAGCCATGGGACTCAAGGGAATGGACATCACTAGAACAAGGGGAAAAATTATCAACACACGGGGTGCTAGATCGTCATGGCCAATTAGTAGATGCAACTGGGGTGGCACAATAGTTAACATTAGGGGATATGGTCAATGGGCAAGGGGCATCCACAGGGACACTGCTCTTTTCCAAACCCTTGGTCTTTTTCACCTAAGCCATAGGGCAATACTTTCTCTAGGTTCTTTCTTCTTACATAAAAAGCAATTATTCAATCCATCAAGGGGTTTCAATTGGGCACAAGATTGTATTTGAAACCAAATTCAATTTAAGAATCTTAGGTATTTCAACACCTAAGGTTAGAGACAAGGATTCTTGCATCCATGTGTGGTAGGGGACTTCTTGTGTCCTCTGTCTTGATGGTGTTGCCAAATGCACAAGTTGCAGCAGAAAAGCCCAAACGAACAAGTGGACATTATTTATTGTCAACCACCTAGGGCATGACAAGGGAAGAACCTTATCATTGATGGCTTCAAGGGAGTAGGCTACAACCCCAAATGTGCAATAACCAACAATCCAATATTGTTTTTTAGTCATTTTGCATATCTGCAGATTTAAAGAAGAATAGAAATAATCATTTTTTTGGACATTGTACAAAAAGAAGTTTGAAACCGTAGCTTGTTTTGCCAAACATTGAAGACCCTATCATCTAGAAATCTTCTTGACAATGTTCTCGTAAGATCAGCAAACACAAAAAAAGCTATAAGCTTAAACCTGTTAGATTCAGCAGATATTGCACTCACCATTTCCTAATTAGGGCAAATGGTGAAGCTCTTAACAACATCAAGCAAATGCTTAGCCTCTCTTCACCATTCTCTGCTGGTTTCCTTGGCCTGTCCATTGTCATCAACAAAACAATCAACAAATCTCAGCAAATCACGAAGCAAGAGCGAAACTATCTCCTACGACTACTTCCTTAAAGGATTTGGGTTTTGGCATACCATGTCAACCTTATCCTAACTGCCTTCACCGATATTGTTCAATGGATGAGATTTCTCATCCATATCTCCAGACAGTTTAAAGAGATCAAGTATGGATAGCAAAGTCGAAACTGAGTTCAAAACCATCAAGCAAGGCACAAATACAACAAACTTAATGAGGAGAGTGAATGACTAGAAGGAGGATACTCCCACACAAACCTGCGAGGACACCGCCAGGCCAAGTTGTAACTCAAGTTGGGTAGCATGCTTGCTGACCTCAGCCAATGCCATTAGTGTTTGTGAAGGTGGCAGTTTACTTAACCATCTCAGTTTTAACCATTAGTTATATTTTACCTCCAAATTTGAAAATATGAGTATTTCTCAATGTCTAATAGACAAACCCAGTGGCATCTTTGTGATGACAAATCTTATTTTGACAAAGGAAGGAATAGTTTGCTTAGTCATACATTCACTGCTTTCATGTGTTCACTGAGTTCTGCCTAAAATAAGGATGAAAATGAAAGGAGAAAGAAAGAGTAAAATGTTTGGATAGAACTTCAAATGGATACTTTGCTTGAATTCTTTTAGGGAGATGGAGGACTGTTGATGGAAAGTGAACCTAATATTACACACGTATGCCTCGTGTTTTCTAAGGAAGCTGAGATCATTTCAGCATTTGAGGAGCAAATTCATGATCCAGCTCCTTTCTTTTTTTGAGCAATAAGAAATCAACTGTTTTAAGATTATGAATTTAGTTGCTTCTTTTACCCTTCAAAGGGATGTCCAAAGAACCCTTATGGTAGAAATTGAAAACTTTTCGTCAGCATATAACTCTATTCGAAATGGTGAAAATAATCGTTTTTGAGGATGTTTTAACTTCAAATCTAGCAGCTTTGATGCACACCAAAAGGATACATCCCATTTAACGTTTTTGCTGGAGATAATATCTTGTATAACATGTCAACCAAGGATTATTACTAGACGGAGAACAACATCTTATCCTTGAATGTAGTTCAGCTCTAGAGGTTGTACATTGGATCAAATTTATGTATGGAAAAATTCAATTCCAGATTTTGACACTTTTTTGCAACATGTTGAAAGCTTGTGTTCATTAGAAGGCACAATGAATTTTTTTTGAGGTTTGACTCATCCTCAATTTTGATGTTTCTAGGTGTGCTAGTGAGGAGATTTGTTTACATATTCCATCAATTTTGGCTGATGCTACAAAACATGTAAGATGCTTATAGCGTGAGGTCATCCTATATGAATATGTGCAATAAGAATGAGATTCTACAAGATACGTTTAAGAGGAATTGATGGAGTTTAGTTAGATTGTGGACTTTCTAGTTTACTTTGGGCAACATGAGTGATAATTTTATTCTTGGATTTTCTTTATACGTTCTTCAATGTTTTTTAATGCTTTTTACAATAACAAACCTTTTGCACAATTCTGATGGCTAGTAGATTCTTAGCTCATGAGGAGATTTTTCTACTTGTCTCAACTTGTAAAGGATTTGTTACCAATTTTGTTTCCCCGAAACCATACTAATAATAAATCATTTTGTTCTAGTGTTGTGTCTTCTTATCCGTTACATGATAGTTATGTAGTGATGTATTTCCTTCACTAGTGATAAGGTTGTTTATGTTGTTTTTGCTAAGATAATGTAGGGTAGTATATTAACGCCACACCTAACTCATATGATACTAGTGTATTAATGAACTAGAGATTATGGAAATCCCCTCATGACCCAAGTATGTGTCATGGAAGCCCAAAAATGATAAGCGGTCTACCAAGTCAAACTTAAAATTCCTCATTTTGTGAATCATTCTTGAATCCTTGTCATGCTTATCAATGCCATTTTTGTTATTTCTCATTAATGTGCTTTTAGGGCATATGGACGGATCTTTCAAATGCACCTGATGAGGCAAGAATCGGAGCTAGGATGAGGAAGGAAAAGGGGAAAAAGTTTATAAGGCATGAAAAGTTTTAGCACAATGGATAATGCATGCCTCATTGGATACTTCACTCAAAGAAAGGTCCACTAGTGTAGGGGTTCTTGCCTCTCCAAAGATGAACATAAATAAAAAAGATGAATGCTAGTGTAAAGGAGCATGCCTCTCTAACAAGGAACATAAAGTTAAAAACTTAAAAAGATACATTGCTAGTTTAAAGGAGTGCCTCTTTAAATAGAAACCTAAAATAAGAAGATGCATGTCAATGTAGACGCACATGTTTCATCAAAAGGCGCATGAAAATATTTAATGAAATTATGTTTACAAATGGAGATGACAGCGCTTAATCAAAGAGACGCACGAAGTCAAAATTTTCACTGATTGCAAGCGTGTGTGCTTGAACATCAATGAGATCTAGATAAATGTTCAATGTTCCACTTAGAGAATCTCATGCTGTCAATTATTGGAGAAATCTCCTAGTATTGTCTCCATGATTTCCATTTCATTGCTAATATAGGTGGAGCAACTTTTCCCATTTTGCATATCGAGTAATATCTCAATTGTCAACTATTGCTCCAGTTTGGACATGCCTTGATAATTTTTGAGACCTTGAATTGATACAGCATAACTGCTAGATTTTGTTTATAAGTTCAGCCCTCTAGTTTGTTTGTGCTACTGTTTTTTCTGTTGCTAGATATATTTTGTTTTCTTTTTTTTCTTTTTTTGAGAATGTTGAAGTGAACTTTGACTGAGTAATGGAATATCATGTTGGACCTTGAATTGTTCATTTGAACAACAGTTGTAGAATGGCTTATGACCATAAATGGTTTTAAAAACTTGCTTCACCAAGGAAAAGGTTTTCTACTTTGCTCGAGAAGCTACATATACAATGTCATAAAAAACAAAATATAAGACTTGTGTATGTTAAATACTGCTAATTCACTCTTTATAAATATAAAGTAAGAGTAATATGATTAGTCTTATTTCTATATCTGAGGTGGTTATCACTCTTTTTGTGAAGTCAGGCTACACTTTTAGTTGATTACTGCATCATCCGTATGAAAATTGTGATATTGGTCAACCCTTTGGTCACAGAAATGAGTCTAGCAAATGGAGTGTCAGGCTAATGTTTATTTCAGTGAAGTTGTTTAATTGTGGAATAATATACCTTTTTATTTTGTGTTACTGTTTCCTCAGGACCCTTCAGATAAGAGGAGAATTATTTGTGACGAGAAACTGCACAAACTATTTGGATGTGATACATTTAATGGTTTTGGAGTCACCAAGCTTTTGTCAACTCATTTCTTGAAATCATAGCCTCTATTGCAGGTCTGTATAGGTGGGCACATGAAATCTTCAATAAGTTTTTGTTATAAGTGCACTTCAGTGCATCCATATCATTCTACTTCTAAATCACGATTTTTCTAATCCCATTTGTGGTGCTTTGTGCTATTTTTGGATAATTTTCACTGTTCAGGGACTACTGCCCTGTGTTTCACGTTGACAGATTTTGATCAGATTTCAAGCTCATTGCCAGTTATAGTTACTCACACTGTGGATTGAGGGAGATTGTTGGCATGGAAAAGAAGCATTTTGCTGCTATTTAACATAGGTTGAGTCCTGATTACACTTGTAAAGTTTTGATTGTTGGATGCTTGGAATAAATGCTATTCTTGCTAAGTTGGTTTGCGGAATGAATTCATTTTGTGAAAATGCAAAATTATATCTTTTTGTACCAACATTAAGTTCCTAATTCTGTAAAGTTGATAAAAGACATATTATCTTGAAAATGTGTCTGGAAAATAGATTCCTCAAGCATATTAACTTCACATAGCAAAATCCTTAGTCTTTTCCATTTGGGGAAAGTAATTTTCTTGCCTGGTAAGAAAAGTAATTCTGCATGGTAAAACACTTGAAATACTCAATTTGTTAAAAGTTACCTTATATCGTGTGTAGCTTTGTAGTAGTATATATTAACCTGTTATTTCTTCATTTTAGCAGTCTAAAAATTGAATTTTTTATTTGATTTTAACTGATGCAATTATCATTAGTTTACCACGCTCTTCAGATACTTGTAGTTATCGAATTGGTTTACTGATGGCTATATGATTAATTTCTGCACTTTTAATCTAAAGTTGTTTAAGGGGATTTACTAATCTATGGATCGCTATCTGATCTGTCACCTAATTTATGTAGCTGAATACTTTTCTTGCAAAGAGCCTCCAGGGAGGTGTAACATCATGAGAAAGAGGCCTTAAGAAATGGAGTTTAGTGGGGAGTTCTGTCTATAAAGAAACAAATTTGATGAGTGCCAACCTGTTTGTCGCTGAAGGGATCTATTTAGTGCCAACTGTCGGCACCAGCAAAGCCACCTCCACAGTATAGGAATATTCTTCCCTCACATATGAATACAGACAAAATGAGAAACTTAAGGGTTACTTAAAACGTACCAAACCTTAATGCATTCAAAAGTTTAACAATATTGATACTATTCATACATTATTTATGAGGCTCGTGCTAATACAGCAGTGTTTATGTAAATGTGCAGTCCATGCACATTACTGTAGGGAGTCCCAAACATCCTCCTTATTGATGGAAAATTTAACTCTCTAGGCAATGTCATTAAAAAGAATAGTCTTACCTTGCCACGGGAAGGCCAAAACCTATAGACATGACCCTATAAATAATATATGTCCCTAAACATTTGGTATGGATACTCTATTTAAATCTTTGAAAATGTGATGCCAAGTCCTCATCCCTATGCAATGAAGTCCTGCAGACCAGAAAACTGTAATCTCTTGTTCCCTAACGTTCCTTGACTGCAACTAAGAACCTACCAAGACAGAATATGATATTCTCTTTCACTTACTATACTATCCATAATCCATGTTCTACTGTTGCCAAGAAAACATAGTATCATGCTCAAACCCCTATGTAACTCCAACATTGACTGAAGGCTTTATCCTCTTTCAACAAAAGGCTGATCACATGAAGGGGTTATCTAGTAATTTGACATATTACAAGTGATATCCTTTGTAAAATGGAAACTAATACAGTAATAACAAAGTTGCTACCAATTTTGCTCAACCTGGATGGCTTTAGAACTTTTACCCGCCCTGTGTGGCATAGATACTCTGTTATTATTATTTTATTGCATGACATTTCCAGTACTGTTAATATGCTGAACTTTATGTTTTTGGTTTTTGATATAGGCAAGATAGTTGTTGCTGTTTTTGTGCTGAAAGTCGTTAGTGCTATTAATATGCTAGTTTGTGTCAAGGGCCAGCACCCTCTTGCTGCTTTTAATGATAAAAAACAAAGTTACTACCAAAGCCTGTGTTTTAAAGGGTTTCGGCTTTTGCTTGTTTCTTCTTGTGGATAGTCTTGAATATCTTTAGATGTGGGTTTCAAGACCCTCTAAAACCTGTTCCTTAAAGGGTTTCGGGTCCCTTCAAAACCCATCTTTTACTTATTCCAAAACAATGCTATTATCAAGAGGGTTTGGGACTAATCAAATGCTGTTTCCTTCTACAAGGGAGAGAAAACAAAATATGCAAGAATAGCAGTATGATTATGGCCTCTTAAGAGTATCCAAATATCTAGGAGGGTCCGAAAAAATTGGTCCACATAAACTACAAACAGCACCTTTTGGTACCATTGAATGATCACATATTGATGTCTATAGACTCTGGTGCAGAATTCGTTTGTATTTGATAATGAGTCATTTCGTGCAGTGCTAACGTTAGTTATATAACTTGGTGCTTATTAACCATTTTAATGAACCAATGGGAGTTGTTTTAAAGTATTAAAGGGTTCTGGAATGGTTGAAATAATTGGAGAATGCAATTATAAATTTCTGAAATTGATTTTACTTTTCTTTTGTATCCAGTCATTCTCATTTGTCATGCCACTCGCACGTAGATAACAAACAACTGTAGTTGTGATAAAAAAAATTATACGCACCTTAAAATTTGCAATATTAACTATGGGTTTAAATTTGGAAAGCATTGTATTAGGGATATTATATGTGCCTTGTAACTATTAGACTTCATATTTAACTCCCCAACAGGTAAAAAATTTATGTTTATGATACTATGTTTTTTATTTGCAAAACATTGTACTAGACATATTATATTTGCCTTGTAACTAGTAGACTTCATAATTAACTCTCCAACGTTGGAGATAAAAAATGTATGCATATAATACTGTGTTAGCTCTGGTTTTCCCTCGGATCATTTAATTTCAAAACTAGTTTTCATTTGTAACTGACATGCATGTCATTTATTATACAAGCCTCATAGAATGCGACACATTTTCACTGTAATTAGGTCCTATATATAATTATGTCGTTTATAAATGTTTGAATTTATAAAGTAGTGCATAAATTGAGAGAAGCACCCCAACGTTAATATTATGTCATACCATCCAAAGATTTGCACAATTCATGAGCATATGTGAGGAGGTTTTGGAAATCATAAATTACACTTCTAAACGTTGTGCAAAATATTGTAAGAACTTTTATCATTCTAGAGACATACAATTTATCATGAATGGGTACCATAATTTTCCAGTGAAAAGATTGCACATACATCACATATATACAATTTGTATAAAATCACAATTATTTGGTACAAACAATTTTTTTTGGGCAATCAACACAAAAATATATTTATTGTGAATTGGGAAGTATTGCGATTGATGCAAGCCAATGAGACTACAAATAAGGGTTTTGATCATTGTACATTGAATCACGTCATTTGTTAGAACCAATTAAATGTTATTCAACATGATTCAGATATGGTAGTTATTGGCAAACAACCAACATACAAATTGTAAAGTTTATGCAAATTTTTCTTAAACAAACTGATATAAAACCTTTCTAGTGCTGGAGTTGAACTTGATCACTTAAGGATGATATATTAGTCTTTATTGAGATACCAATTATTGAGATACCATTTTAACAATTATATATATATATATATTCGAATGAGGCAGAGGATGCTAAAGGAGCAAACTTCTTTCTATTGTGTCTCCTTTATCCACCTCCTTATCTCATATATATAGGGCACCCAAGAGTCATGTCCTAAGGACATAACTTTTCCTAGGTCGGCCTCATAAACCAAATGATAAATAAGCCCAGATCGGCACCTCATCTTTAAACAATTTACCAACACTAAATATGATAATTAGAATAATAACAAATGCTCTAAAAGGGACACCAATTAGGTATCATAAGGTATTCAAATAGGTTAAATCCATACAAAGGATATTAATGTATTGCTAGATCCATAGGATCAATAGTCCATACCATTATGTTATTAGAGCTATTTTAGAATTAACACTCCCTCTTTAAGTTGATAATCATAATGAGAGATATTCATATCTAGCAACATCAATTACGATGAATAAGCATAAATTGATACTCTATATCTATCTAAATCCTCTAAGCATGTGGCATCATTGATCACATGATACAATGTCATATTACCATACCTGCGATATGACTCACTTATACTTGTGCTAATAGAATCACATGAAATGCACTATATAGGATAAAGTCTAGAGAATAATTAAGTTCTTCATTTATCCAAGTTGTGACTCATAGGTACTGACATTCTTATATCACAACATGATCATGAGTTAAGATCTACCAGAACATAGGATAAACTTTGAAGAATAATAAAATTCTTCCTTCATCCAAATTGTGACTCATAGACGTAACGTCTACATCACAATGTGTTTTTTTAAACTCATCTAGATCTGACAATAGATCTTTACTGTATAGCACATTATCTATGAGATCGTCATCTCTCATGATGTCTTTCATACAAGTGTTCATTATCTCAGAGATCGTCACCTCTTAAATAATGAGTACAAATGGTGGAGCCCATAACAGTCAATAGCTCGACAATAAAATTATTTAATTAATAATTTAAAGAATACAAAATTTAAACCATACCAAGTCTTTTCTAAAGTGATCTATCTTCACTCGAGAGAGAGGTTTGGTAAGAATATCTGCTGTCTGATCCACATTACAAATGTATTCTAATTTTACAGTATTCTTGTCTACCATATCTCTTACATAATGGTAAGAAATTTCAATATGCTTGGCCCTGTTATGAAAAATTGAATTCATAGAAAGCTTGATGAAACTTTGATTATCACAATGAATAATAGTAGGATTCATGGGTTGGCCAAATAATCTCACAAGTAACTTTATGAGCCAAACTGCTTTTCGAGAGGCCATTGCTGTGGCAATATATCTAGCTTCTGTGGAACTCTGTGCTACTGATGCCTGCTTTCTGCATATCCAAGATATTACCGCTGAGCTTAAACTAAAACATCATCCTAAAGTGCTTTTCCTATCAGTAACACTTACACCTCAATCTGAGTCTACAAATCCATGTAAATCCAAGTAAACTTTCTTATGTTTGAGCCCAAAATTAAGGGTGGCTTGTAAGTAGGTTTGACTGCAACTAGGTTTGGCTCACACATAAACTAACTTAAGGTGTTAACAACATAACAAATATTAGGTCTTATATTTACCAAGTACATAAGGGACCCAATCATCTATCTGTAAAGAGTAGAATCTATGGAGGATGATTTTGCAGTTGCTTCCTTAAATTTATGTAGATTAGTCTCCATTGGAGAAGACATAGGTTTGCAGTTCCACATTCCAAAATTGGAGAGATACTTATCAATTCTTTCATACCATGCCCTTGGAGCCTATTTAAGCCTATAGAGAGCTTTCTTGAGTATGTAAACAAATACTTTAGGGTTGTGAGTTTCAAATCTTTCAGGTTGTTCTAAATATACCTCTTTTGTAATCTTTCTATTTAGAAATGTTGTTTTTACATCCATTTGATGTACTTTTTGTCCCTTTGATGCTACAATACTATGACTTCTCTTACAGAGGTGTATCTAGCAAGTGAAGCAAAGGTTTCTTCATAATCAATTCTCTCCTAAGAGAATCCTCTGACTATGAATTTGACTTTGTAATTTTCAATGCTACTGACAACAACATGCTTGATTTTAAATATCCACTTGGAAGAAACAACAAAATTTCCTTCAGGCTTTGGAACAATTTCCAAACATCATCTCCTGATGTAAAACTCATATAGATATTAAAGTTTTAGATTAAGGTAAAAATAGGTTTTGAAGGGGCCCCGAAACCTTTTACATAAAAAAGAAAGATATACCATGAAGCACTACCAGGTTTTAAAAGGACCTGAAACTAGTTGAATATCTAAACCAGGTTTTACAGGGACTTGAAATCAATAGATGTATCCAGAAAAAACAACCAGAAAATACACTGGAACTTGGAAAGTAAACAGACTGGAAGGCAAGGCAACTAGTAAAACCTCCTAGACCAGTAACGAGGGAGCCAGAGCCACAACCCGCTCAACATCACAAAAAAACCAGTTAGAACAAGGGAACTTAAGATTTTCTTTTTGATTTGAAGTTTCTCTTATGTGACCGAAGGTTCATATCTAAAGGGGGAGTAGAAGGCTTAGTTCGCTTACTCTTTACTGCTATCCACTCATCCTCAATCTTCGTAGCCTCAGCAACCCAAGCCTCAAAGGAAATAGAATAGTGGAACCCAGGGGGTGCTGAAGCCGCAACAATCTCTCTATGAGAATCAGTCGACGACTGGCCCTTAGGAAGAGCATCCAAAATAGGGGAAGAGACCAAATAGGGGACATCCTCCTCTTCCGTCGGCTCCAAATGATCGCCAGGAGAGACCTCAGCAACAGAATCCACAGGAGCATCCAAGGATTGTTTCACCATATAGTGCTCAGAAGAAGCCCTTGACCACCACGAAGATGGTCGCCTTGATTTAGACTTCCCAACAACACACCGAGCAACTACGTGACCAATCAAGTGGCAATTCCTGCAACGAAAAGGGATACCTTCGAAATTCAGCATTTGTGTCCAAGAACCCCTCGGGGAATCCAAGCAAATCGCCTCAAAGAGGCCCTTAGAAACATCCAACTCAACAAGAAAGCGCGCACAGGTCGAGTGGAAAATATAAGATGTGTCAAAATCCACATAAGAAAACACCAATAGCATTCTCAATAGTTTCAAAAACCAAACCATGCTAAAGATGTATCAGGAGATTTAGAAGATGGACCCAAATAGGGAACTTGTTAAAGGACTCCGAAAGTGGATCGAAATCCATATGCCACAGTTTGGCCATAAGTGGATATCTACCCTGCCAGGAAAAACTATTGTGACACAAAATAATCTACCTGTCATTAGTGCTTTCAAATTTAGTTATAAAGAAGCCTTTTGTACATGGAAAGATATGGACATTATTGTCTATAAGTGGCAGCAGTTCTTGGAGATCCAGTCATGTAGATCAGCAAGAGAGGGCTAATAACCCCGGAAGTGAAAAATGGCAGCAAAAGAGGAAAGTTCTTCTGTCGTGTGAAATATATCTTCAACTGATTCTGGGTCAAGAGAAACCTTAATAGGCTTTAAAGCACTTACATGCGTCACATGAGAGGGCCCAGATGAAACAGCATGAGGGAGAGCTCCATGTAAATCGGCTTCGAAGGCAGCCATGTCTGCGAAAGTCCTTCCCCTTGAACCAAGAAACCCTGAACGAGGAGGAGACCCTGGAGCTGAATGAGGGGCAAAAGAAGCCCTAACCCCACCTGCATAAGAAGTCAAACGAAGGGCAGATGGAGCCCTATCCCCATCTGCAGAGCGCCCACAAAAATCATCTCCACCACCCAAACAACCGGTAGAGACCAGAACATTACCGAATGTTGAAGAAGCATGTGATGTCCCTGACAAAAAATAAATGTAATTAATTATTTTGTGTAACGGGCCGATTGTTTTAATTTGTAACGGGCCGATTGTTTTAATTTAACTCGGACCCAAATTTAATTTTTGTCATAGTAGTTTGTGTCGCCGTTGGCTAATCTTTGTACACCCTCGGAAAGCTTTTCCCGATGGGTATTTAAGCATGGCTCGTAGTAGTTGATAGGTATGCTTTTGGAATTTGATCTCTCTATACTACGGATTCCTGTTGGAGTTCGACATTGTTCGCCATTTCGGAAGTGAAAGACCTTCCCTATTTGGCTTGCACGGTTTCGATGGGAATCAACCCTAACCCTAATTAAATAATATCAGTTGTTGTTTATGGTGTACAGCTCACTTCCCCTCCTCTACCTACAAATCACATTGTTAAGAACTCAACTGTTTGTGCCTCACCTCCTAACTTACGACCATTGCAATCCCCAACAACTTGCATACCTTTCAAATCCGTACGAACACCCACTACAACGTACGACTTCAAACTCTGCCATTCCGTACGGACCCCCCCTCACCTTCCTGCCGTACGACCTTTGTTCCCACAGTACGGACATTGGTCTCAACGTACAGTCAATCACCGTATAGGTATCTTACTGTAGGACTTTGGCACACTATACGGGTATCATACCCAATCACCGTACACTGCATTGTCCAAACCCACCATATGGACATTGTTTGCTGCTGTAAGGTTACCTTCAGTGCTTCCAGTTTGCTCGCCTCCTTCGCACATTGCTAATTCGATCGTAGATTTGAAGTGATTAGTATCCAGCCTGCACATTTTAGACTGTACGGCCTCAATTCAAGAATTTGTCATGCCCAAACCCCGAGGGCAAAAACACATAGAATTTTTTTAAAAATAAATAAATTATAATTATTAATTAAAGTGCTCGAAGTTGAAATGATTGAGATAACATTTT
Source organism: Cupressus sempervirens (assembly GCA_028749045.1). Classification (NCBI taxonomy): domain Eukaryota; kingdom Viridiplantae; phylum Streptophyta; class Pinopsida; order Cupressales; family Cupressaceae; genus Cupressus; species Cupressus sempervirens. The sequence goes on along the minus strand of CM053788.1, from coordinate 249,562,425 downwards.
AAGTACAAGTTCTCTACATTTCTTATACAACATTATAGTAAAAGTTTAAAAAAAAAAAATGATGTAGATGACTACAAAATTAGTTTAATGAAACAACTAAGCAAATAACATCGACATTAAAACTTATTTTAAATAGACAATAACCTGAAGTCTAAAACTAATTAGTACTCAAAAATTCAGACTTACTTCAATACCAAAACTAAATACATTTAAAAATTAATTAAAAGAAATCAAATCTAAATTTAATGATATATCCATAATATCTAACAATTGAATGAATCGAAATCGAAACTAACTTACATCTATAATTTTAAATTAAGACTAATTGATTTCTTATTATAACCATTACTTAATTAACATTATATCTACTAAAAAATTAACTAACTAATTCATAAAACTATCTAACTACCCTTAAGATTTAAACTAAATAATATTAAAAGCAAACTAAAATAACATACTATAAAAACTACTACACTTATAATTACAAAACTATATTAAATTAACGACTAACTAAAACTATTAATTATCATAATTGAAATAACATAAATCAATCCTAACACTATTATGAACAAACCAATGTAATTGCACAACTAACTACAATTAATTTAATTTAAAATCTACTTACAAAGCTAATCTTACTAAACTAAACTTTAAAATGGACTAATTAAATTATTAACAAATAAAAAAATTAATAATTAACTTAAAACTTTAATAAGTTAAAACTAACCACTAATATAAACTAACTTTTCTAACAATCTTATACCAACCAAATAAATTACATTTTAAACTAACTAATTAAAATAATTAACAACAATAAAAAGAATCATAACAAAATAAATCAAATCTTAAACTAACTTAAAACTAACTAACTTAACACCTATACTAACATGCTAAAGTTAAAATAACTTAAAATTTAAACTAATTTAACACTAACCCCTAACACCTAACACCTATTACTAACACTAACCTATCCTATCATCTAAACCCCACTCTAACCCTTAATTCCCACTCTATTCCCCCTCTCCCACCCATCACATCGACCCTGCTCCCCAGAAAATGCCCATCACGTCCAGACTGCGCTTTCCCAAGCACTACCACTTGGGACAACGCACTGCCCAAGTGGGGGCATGTGTTGACGTGAGGTGGCGATGAGGACAGAAGGTAAGTTTGATTTTAAAGTTTCTCAAAATTTTTAAAAATTCCATGCATATGCCGCCCCCCCTCAATAACTAACCCTTTGACTTAAATTCCACTGCTCATAAAAGTGTACTGCGCTCCAAACACCAAAGACAAGGGTGACGTCAGCATGGGAGTGGGGGTTAAAGTTTAAAATAAGAAAAAGTGTAGAGGTGGCTAGTATCATTTATTTTATAAAGTTTTATAGGTAACAAAAGATATTTAGGATATCTAATATAAGTATGATATTTTTATTTACTTGATGTTTATTTTGTTATTGTTTTTAATTTTAATCTAATTTTCAATAAGCAAAAATGATCTTTTTAGAGAATCTTTTGATTCTCTGTTACCAAATGAATTAATATGAATCTCCCATACAAAAGGCAGAGAGTTTTACTCTCTTAAAACATTTTTTTTTTGAAAATTTATCTAAGTATAGAATTACAAACAATGCATGTATATTTTTTTTGTCTATATTTTTGAATAGAATTAAAACATGGATACAATAGTTTGAAGCATATTAACACCATATTTAATATGATATCCTATACAACTTGAATTGCAATATATCAACCATAGACGTTATTTTCTTTCCTTAACATAATTATCATTTTGAACATATAAGGAACATATAAGGAACTTGAAAATTTGCTCAATTAAACCATCATCAAATCCTCTTATTCCTAATGTGCATCCATCTAATTTGAAATTATGATTAAATCACAAGATAATTTTTTTTTTACTCAAACACCGATTTTATTGGCAAACCTGATTCAAGGGTTCAGCCGGGAAAGAATCAGGAAGAAAACCCGGCTTCGTTGCCAATTACAACAAAGTTTAAAATACAAATTACATAGGATATCAATCCCAAATTTCAACAATTTAATTGAATTTTCTTTATGATCCTCATCAAGGGATTTATAATATTTTCTACAACACATTTCTAGAACCATGGATGGAACAAAATTTGATCAGGTGACAAGCAGCATGTCCAAGAAACAATTCAAACATGCATATTCATACAAGGTTTTCACAAAGGGATTCACAATGAATCAAAACTAGGGAAAGGTGGATTCTTCTAACTAGGAGAAGTCAAGCACAACACCAAACAGATGCCCAATCGGGGCTATATACCAAGAACTTCCGTTCTTCCATTTCAACATACCATAATCATACAAGGTTTGTGCTGACAAGTAGAGGCCCATAACACCCTACCCTTTCTCCCTCTTCTCATCCTGAGAAGAGACTCTACACTGGTTGGAGTCCGACTAAACAGACCTTTCCCAAAATTGGTCACTTCTGCCCTCTCCAAGGGTGAGTAATACCAAAACACCTATGCAAGAAAAATCTCAAAATTGCAAACATAACATGAAAGGAAATCATCCAAAAATAACATGATTTTCAAAGCTTCCCAACATACCCACAAACATACAACCATTGAAACAACAACAAGGTAGCATAAGCATGAAACAAATATGGAAACTGAACAAGGGAGATGAGAATTTCCTACCTTCACAAGAGGTAATGGCAATGAACAAGTTTGAGTAGAGTTTCCCTTTCCTTGCTTCAATCTTCAAAACTCCTCTCTAAATGTAGAGATTGGGTAACAAACCCCACTAGTCCAAGAAGGCCTTCTAAATAAGCTTCAAACTCAACCACCAAAGGGATCAATAATTTCTCCCACCCACTTGCAATACTAGAAACTCCTAACTCTACCCTCACTATGGTTAGACACTAAAAGGAGGTGGGGTGAGGCATCTCATGGAACCATGGTCAATTTTCGCACAAAGAAAAAAAGAGACTTTTTGAGTGACCTCAAAAGTCAATAAAAGGGGCTTAGGGGTTGGAAAAGACCCCTAACCCATACCCATACCCTTTGGGTATAATAGTTTCATGTTTTAAGCCTTAGGAAAAAGGTTTAGAGCCAAACAAAATCTAGGAATAAAATAGGACCAACAACTACTCTAACATTGCAGATAAACACTAATCTGGATTAAGGGAAGACTAACCTCGATTAAGAACCCAATTAGCAAACTGACACTAACTTAAACCAACTTGGGTCCAAAGTTTACACAACTAACCCTAATCAGCATACTGAAGAACATAACCAATTTACGAGTGTCAAGCGACGCTAAAAGAACATAATTACAAACATTAACATTCGCTGAACATAGAAAGATACATACATACATCTCACAATACAATACGTGAATTACGAACAACAAGGTTTCCAAAATTAGCACATAGAGATCAATTTTGTTCCTCCGTAGGGTTTCTCGGCTAAATATCTGCACACTCATTGCACACATCAGTAGTCTCGTAAAATCACATGTACATAAATGTATACGTATCATAAATTCACATAAATTAAAACATACATCAATAAAGGTTTCTTCATCCTGCTTAATTCTTAACCATTTAAAATCTCTTAAATCAAAGTCTCCATCCTACATTTTCTGATTTCATCAACATACATATACATGAAACATTAAATGACAATCATCAAATGTATCTGAAAGTAACATCACACAATATGAAATAATATAGTATAATATGTTCTAAGCATCAGATAATGTCTTGACATCTCGAGTTGTGAGTATCAAAATGATAAGGTAACATCTAAGGCTATGAAGGGTCGGGGCGAGGCCTCACAGAATTGGTGCATCGATTAAAAGGGGTTATAGAAGGTACGGTACATTACAATGGTATCAGAGCAATCGATCCTGCCAGCCTGTGATCGGTGAATGCGAGTTTATAGCCAAAAGAGAAGGACAAATTTTGTTGATCGAATGGCTAAAGAACAGGAACGGGAATGGGAACCGACATGTGCCGAACTCATTGCACTTCTGAGGGATCTTGCACAAAACCAAGCACATATCACTGATACTCAATGACTTATGGAAGAAACTCTCAAAAAGTTGGCGAAAAACAATTTTTTTGGAGAACCGAATGGACATAGCGCAGATTTGGTGGCAGGAAAATCACACCCTTACACTGCACACTCTCAACCATCCATGCTAACTTTCCCACCACGGACTGAGACACATCACGGAGAGAGACTTCCAACCTTTGAGAAAATACAGGAGGATTGGCGGAATGCAAATCTTGAAGAAGACATCTCCTACAAGGATTACGCAAATCTAAGAATGAGATATGCAAAAGGTGGAAACAGAGGAGGATTTTTTAACGATGACCTAAGGAGAAAATTAAGTAAGGTGAACTTGTCTCCATTTGATGGTTCAGGCTCCATTTCAGCGCAGGCATGGGTAATGAAAGCTGACAGCTACTTCTAGCTAAATCTTATGCCCGAAGAAGTGATCAAATTTTCCACGTTACACTTGGAGGGCGTTGCGCACGAATGGTGGCACCACTACACTATCACTCTTGGGCATGATCAAATAAAGACTTATGCTGAGTTCACAAAGAGACTAATTGAACGATTTGATGGAAAAGACCCCGAGCTCAATTTCAAAGATCTAGCACAATTGAGGCAAACGAAATCAGTAGATCAGTTCATCGTGGAGTTTCAGAGACTTTTTGTGTTGGTGACAAACATCTTTGAACGAAGGCCGGTCGTTCTCTTTATGGATGGATTGGAAGAACCACTGAAAGGTTGGGTGAAAGGATTCAACCCGTCAACCTTGACGGAAGCAATTAGTAAGGCACAAAGCATGGCGTCATCCTCAGCATCATCCTCATCCTCTTGGATTCATTCACATCTGAAACTGCCGACGTTCCCGAGGGACAAACCTCTGCCCAAGAAGCCATCACTGGATGAAGCATCCTGACAAGAACTCCGAAGAAAGAAGTTATGTTTTAATTACAAGGGGCCTTGGGAACCTGGCCACCGATGCCTCGGGAAAGGGAAAATTCATTACATCGAAGTGATGTCTGATGAAGAAGATGAGTAGGATCGAGAGAAAACACCAATGGAAGACATCCAACCTAGCGGTGACATTGACATGGCCAACTTCAACCATACAGAGAGGATTGGCACTTTAATAAAATGTGGAGGATCTATTGCATTGGCTAGCAGTCCGAGGTGCATAGTTTTCCGTGTGCGAGGTACCCTTCAGGGACAAAGGGTCACAGTGATGTTGGATAGCGGAGCTACATTGAATTTCATAAATTCATCTTTAGTACAGCGAAGAAATCTTCTGACGAAAGCACACGTGGGCTTTCAGGTCAAAGTTGTCGGAGGGACTTTCCTGCCCTGCACGCACCTAGTTCCTCAGTTGAGCATTACGATGGAAAATCACACGGTGATAGAGGATTTTTCACAGTGGATCTGGCCGACATGGAGGCCATCCTCGACATACAGTGGATGGAGACGCTTGATGAATACACTTAGAGTTTCAAGCGAATGGACTTCACTTTCGTGACTGATGGGAAGAAGGTGGTCCTTTGAGGGATGGAAAATGAAGGACTGAAGGAAGTGTCTGTGCATCGGATGGAGGCAATCCTACGACATGATGATGTTACGTGGGCTGCACAATGTTTCATCTCGGCTGAACCTATTAAGGGGCACCGAACACCTCCCCATGATAAAGAGCTTCAGGATGTTTTAGGTAAGCATGAAAGGGTTTTCATGGATATTCCTCTTGGCATACCACCGCATCAAGGATTTGAACATACAATAGAGTTGGAACAAGGAGTGAAACCTGTTATAACCACACCATACTGCCACCCGAAGAAGTTCAAAGATGAAATTGAATGGATGATCCAGGAGTTGATAAGGGATGGATCCATCCCAGTTCTAGCCCATTCGCATCATCAGTGGTGTTGGTCAAGAAGAAGGATGAAACATTACGTATGTGTGTGGACTATTGTGCACTGAACAAGAGGAAAATAAAGAATAGGTACCCCATTCCGCGGGTAGATGAACTGCTGGATGAACTACATGGTGTGATCTATTTCTCAAAAATAGATCTCTATTTTGGATACCATTAGATCCGAATGAGGGAAGAGGATGTGGAGAAAACGGCCTTTCATTGCCATTATGAACACTATGAGTTCCTGGTCATGCCGTTCGGTCTGACCAATGCACCTGCTACATTCCAGTCATGCATGAACCACATCTTTAACAAGCAATTGCGTAAGTATTTTTTGGTGTTCTTTGATGATCTTCTCATTTATAGTAGGATGTGGGAGGAGCACCTGAAACATTTGAACGAGGTTCTAAGTATCATGGAAGAACAGTCCCTATTTGCCAAACAATCCAAATGTGAGTTCGGAATGATGAAGATATTATACTTGGGGCATGTTGTCAGTCAATATGGGGTTCAAGTGCATCAGGAGAAGATCCAGGCTATCCTCAATTGGCCTCCCTCGAAATCACTCACGAATCTGCGAGGGTTCTTCGGATTGTGCAACTACTACAGGAGATTTGTCAAGGGTTTTTCTCAGCTCAGCACGCCTTTAACAGATTTGACAAAGAAAGGGGCTTTCCAGTGGAATGAAGAAGCACAACTCACATTCGATAAGCTAAAAGAGGCAATGAGCACTTGTCCGATGTTGGCACTGCCTGACTTCACCCAATCATTCATTTTGGAATGCGACGCATCAGGGGAAGGTATTGGAGTGGTTTTGATATAGGAAAGACCCCCCATCGCCTATGAGAGCAGGAAGCTTACATTAGCCGAGCGCCTGTATTCCATTTATGATAAAGAAATGTTGGCCGTTGTTCACGCACTGACCAAGTTTCGGAAGTACCTGGTTGGTGCCAAGTTTGTTGTCCGTACAAATCACAATAGCCTGAGATATTTCTTGGAGCAGAGGGACTTGAACGAACGACAACAAAAATGGGGAAGAAAGGTTCAATCTTTTGATTTTGACATTGAACATGTAAAGGGAAAAAATAATGTTGTTGTAGATGCCTTATCCTGAAAACCCACCATCTGCTCACTAGAGCAAATCTCAGCTGACTAGAGGGCACAGCTGGTGGTGGAATATTCCAAAAATACTTTTGCCTGTGAGATAATGGATGGTCACATCCATGATGATCTTTATAAGGTGGTGAATGATATCATCTATTATAAGGATCAGATCTACCTAGTGCCATAATCCAAGCTTAAGTAGAAGATCCTAAAGCATATGCACAATTCCCCACTGGCTGGTCATCCTGGCTTCCTGAAGACTTACAGAAGTATGTACGAAAGGTTCTCATGGAAGGGATTGAAAGGGGACGTGTTGCAACATGTTAGAGAATGTACTATTTGTCAACAGAACAAATTCGAACATACTCTTCTTGCTAGACTGCTACAACCTCTATCGATTCTCGAACATAAGTGGGAAAGCATATGAATGGATTTCATAATAGGTCTTCCCCAGGTGAATGGAAGGGATTGCATCTTCATGGTAGTTGACAGATTGACAAAGTACGCTCACTTCTTTGCCATCCCCTCGGACCTTCGGGCTGCACAGGTCGCCGATCTATTTTTCAGAGAAGTCTTTCGCCTACACGAATTACCCCAAAATATCATTAGTGACTGGGATGGACGCTTCGTCAGTATCTTCTGTACAGAACTGTTTCAGATGGCAGGGACTGAACTATCACTGAGCAAAATTTACCACCCACAAACAGATGGCCAAATTGAAATTGTGAAGAAATGGCTTGAAGGTTATCTACGGAACTACATCTCAGCACAACAATGTGCATGGGTGAAATGGATCCACCTCGGGGAGTATTGCTACAATACCACTCATCACATGTCAATTAGAATGACGTCGTTCAAGGCTCTATACGGGAATGAACCACTCTCCTTCATCGATACAGTGCTGGGCGACAACCGTGCTCCAAGGGCCAAGGATTGGCTTTAGGAAGGACAAGACATTTTGAGGAGCTTGAAAGAAAACCTGCAACAGGCACAAAATCGACAGAAGGTATACGTCGATAGACATCATTTAGAGAGGAGTTTCAAAGTGAGGGATCTGGTCTATCTCCGGTTACAACCTTATCGACAGTCATCATTGAAGGGAACAGGGAAGGAGAAACTGAAGCCTCGGTTTTATGGCCCCTACCGCGTGATCCAGTGCATTGGTGAGGTAGCGTATGAACTGGAGCTTCTCGAAGGTAGCCGCATTCATAATGTCTTCCATATTTCCTGTTTGAAGAAGGCTATCGGGAAAAACATCACCGTCACTATAGATCTTCCACCACTCAATGAGGAGGGGAAACTCATCCCGAAACTTGTTGAGATTCTCGAAGTGCGCAAAAAGGTCTTGCATAACCGAACTGTGAGAGAATATTTAGTACGTTGGCAACATCTACCACTAGATGATTCAACGTGGGAGGGCGAACACATCCTACAGCATCCGACATTGCATTTGCTTGAGGACAAGCAAATTTCGAGGTGGGAAACTGTGATGTCCTTGATTAAAAATAAATGTAATTAATTATTTTGTTTAACAGGCCGATTGTTTTAATTTAACTCGGACCCAAATTTAATTTTTCTCATAGTAGTTTGTGTTGCTGTCGGCTAATCTTTGTACACCCTTGGAAAGCTTTTCCCGATGGGTATTTAAACACGGCTCGTAGTAGTCGAGAGGTATGCTTTTAGAATTTGATCTCTCTGTACTGCGGATTCCTGTTGGAGTTCGGTATTGTTCGCCATTTTGAAAGTGAAAGACCTTCCCTATTTGGCTTGCACGGTTTCAGTGGGAATCAACCCTCACCCTATTCCATCGGTGTTCATTTGGTTTGTATTCGGCAATTGGAGTGCTCTCATTATTTGCAAATACTTATCAATTTCCGAATGTTCATCCAAATTGGTACGAGCATTGCATGGTGTTTACATTATTATTTTCCATTAATTAAATAATATCGGTTGATGTTTATGGTGTATGGCTTACTTCCCCTCCTCTACCTGCAAATCACACTATTAAGAACTCAACTGTTTGTGCCTCACCTCCTAACGTACGACCATTGTAATCCCCAACAACTCGCGTACCTTTTAAATCCATACGGACACCCACTACAACGTACGACTTCATACTCTGCCATTCCAAACGGACCTCCCTCACTTTCCTGTCGTACAACCTTTGTTCCCACCGTATGAACATTGGTCTCAATGTACGGTCAATCACCATACAGGTATCTTATCATATGAACTTTGGCACACTGTACGGGTATCATACCCAGTCACCGTACAGTGCATTGTCCAAACCCACCGTATGGACATTGTTTGCTGTTGTAAGGTTACCTTCAGTGCTTCTAATTTGCTCGCCTCCTTCGCACATTGCTAATTCGATCGTAGATTTGAAGTGATTAGTATCCAGCCTGCACATTTTAGATTGTACGGCCTTAGTTTAGGAATTGGTGCATTGATTAAAAGGGGTTATAGCAGGTACGATACATTACTAAGTAGGAGCACCATGAGCGAGAGATCCAAATTTTCAAGCAGGAACGGGAGCCATAGCAAGTCGTTGGGAAAAGTTATATATAGATCTCAAAATTATCATCGTATGCTCTTAAGTATTAGTCTCTTGAGTCTCATTGACTCAGAGGATATCAAATCCATGATATCAAAAACATTGACCGAATACCAAGTCCATGATATTCACTAAATGCTACGACTAATGGCTTCCTGACATCAAGTCCATGATGTCACCATGTACTCAACCTGTGGATCCAAGATCCACGAGACACAAGGACTTCATTGACATCAAGTCTATGATGTCACTCGTACAAGTATCCGAATATGAAATACATGATATTCACCAAGTGCTTTGAGCAGTAGTATCCAGACATCAAGTACTCAATCCTTGAGTTGAGAAGACTCAAACCGTGGATTGCCACTATCCACAAATCATAAAAGTATAATCACTTAGATGAATTTAGCCACATATGCATACAAACAATATAGTCTATGCTATATTCACAAATCAAAGAAATGATCATGCAAAATATCCAAATATCTCAACTATAGACTCAACTATATAAAAGAGGCCAGTCTTTGCTATACCATAGGCAATGATCATAACAAACACAACCAATAATATAGCCTAGGCTAAATATAGTCTTGGATAAATACATAGCCCAATATATATAAGAAATGCTTATACATATGAATCCCCAAAGAAGGAGTTATAATGCAAAACTAGGTGAAAGTAGTCCCATATATAAACTCCCTCTCAAGTTTGAGCATCTCTAAGGTGGATTCAATCCATGTATGCAAGTTCTCAATTTATCCAAGACTGTAATAAGTCAAACCAAATTGAAGTAACATGGGTCCATGCCACTTAATGTAATCTACTTCCTTAGTGAAGAGTTTACAAGTTCCCTATCTGCTCCCTTTGAAGTTTAGGTTTAACAACTTTTGGTAGGACTCTCTCTCAATGTGAACACTATAAGGTTCCCTCTTGTTATGTAGCCAAAGTTTACAAATAACCTCTCAAGGGGTTACGAATCATTGTCATGCCAAGAGAATTTTCTGTTTATGTCACATAGTCCAGATTAATCTTAGAATTAATGGTTTATACAACAAGTTTTTAATTCTTTAACTCACACTCAGAAATGAGTATAATTTGTAATATCCCTATTAACATTCAACCTTAAATAGAAAAAATTTCTGCTATGTTTAGAATGCACCTGGTAATGTTTGAATGCTCTTGGAAATGATTCCCTTTGACATTTGGTGGATTAATGATAGCCCAATAGAGATTCCCTTAGGTACATCTTGGTACTCTATTCTTGGTACAATCTTGAAAGCTTTTCACAGAGATTAATAAAAGTCCAATAGAGATATCAATGCTTGAAGCATACATGATTCACTAAATGCTAAAAATAATAGCATGAAGGATAGAAGAAAAAGTACTTATCTCTTTATACTTCATGTTTTGTCTTTACTCAACAGTCATAATTTTGTCCTCACTCAACAAACATAAATATCCAACACCATAGAAGTGCCCGTGAAAACTCTGAATCACATCGACAAGTATTGAACAGTGTTGTTATTGATATCACCATTCTCTAATCCTACACAAAAAATTTCCCACAAAAATTGGCGCACATGAATAATCTCCTAGTTTTCCAAAAATATTAACATTTATCGCTAACCACAACTCTCACATGAATCTATATATTGCCAAATATAATCCACCACTTTATTCAGTCAATTCTCGAAGCACCTTGTGATAAGTATTTGCGCAAAACACTCGATAATGCTCTGACAATGCTTGCAATGGTTGGTAAGCACAACAAAAATCTGTTGGAAAAATTTGGAAACCACGATTCTTCAAATACTCAAAATATAACGAGTTTTGTGAAACAATCACTTTGAAATACTATGCCCAGAAATCAGCTGGGCCTAAATTTCGAGCACAAATACAAATAAAGTCCTGTGATTATTGTTGTCAATAATTTCTTGCAACAATTTTGTTGTAACTAACGATACTAGGGAATTCTTTTAATAGTTTGAAGATGGTGTGGCAATACTCAAATTTCTATCTTCCTTAATGTTTTTCGTAAGGCCCCAACAATATGGTCTCTTAAATCACTCTACTACGAGAGCCTTGTTCGTTCTTGCCCATGAATTTGAAAGGATCTACCTTCAAGCGGTTAAGCTTCCCATGAAGGAACTAGCACTCTGATACCATGTAAAGTTAATGCAAATTCTTCTTGAACTTGAGACGTGTGTGTGTGTGTGTGTGTGTGTGTGTGTAAATATTTAATATATGAGATTTTATGCAATTTGTTATTTATTAATTTTAATGGACAAAATGTCTCATGAGGAGACATGTCTCTCCATGTCTCATTCTTAACATATATGAAAGGAGATTGATGCATTTGAAAATGATATACCAAAAATGACAATGCAACTACATTTGCAATGATATTTGGGAATATAACAAGTTTTCAAAAACCATTAGTAGAACTTGTGTTCGAAATGATCTAGGAAAGAAATTTATTCTATAGCCATCCTAAAATTGGATAAATTTTCATTTTCCTTAAAGACATTTACTAGTTTATTAACAGTTCCAATTATATGATTTATTTGTTAAATAACTTATATTATCTGATTTTGATTGGACCTATATAGTTGGTGTTGAATACCTATTATTATGCAAGTGTTTCTACTATGAGTTAAAATTGTTGAATAAATATTACATATATGTACTTTTGAACAAAAATACATGTCAAATTAATATCACACTTCAAAAAGCCCATTTTTAGGAGTTTATAAATTAGTGTCAATATTATTCATAAAAAAAGAAATTGTTAATATAAATGAAGCACAATTTATGTAATATATGTTTTACATTCAATATTTTTCTTTAAGTAGTAACTTATTATGTGTTTTTTTACCTTGTTATAATACATCAATAGGTAAATGGTGGGCAATGAAAGATCATTTCAAATAAACTAAACATTGTATTTATTTTCCCTTGTGCCAACAATGTTTTTCAAAAAAAATCATGAATGGTACTTATTGAAGTTACCGTTGTATAGTTGCATACAATCTTGTAGCTTCTATCATGCACAAATAACCTATTGACATTACGTGTCATATAAATAAATAAACATATTTTATGTTAGAATTTAAGGCCCTTGCAGGCATAGGAATGGAGAATAGGAATGCATATTGGGGAATATGAATGGCTATTCCAATAGCAACTATTTTCTGGAATGGGTATAAGCTCATTTTAGAGGCAAATTGAGAATATGTATTCCTATTCCCTATTCCAATTGATGAACCAAACGAAAAATAGAAAATGTATTCCAAAATTTCTATTCCTATTCTAGTAACCAAACGGGCCCTTAGGAAAGAAGGCTATATATTATATTTACAAGTTGGAGTATGATCAACATACAAAACCCTTTCAAAATAACTTAATAAATTCATGTAATCTATAAGTAGGTTATTGCTAATAGTTTGAGTCATTCTAAAATGCAAGTATTGCCATTTACAAATCATGGTACATGATTATTTCTCTTGCCCCCTTCACATGGGTTTCGTGCACTTATAAATGTCATAAAACCTCTAGGAAATCTCAAACTCATTTGGAATCCAAATTGAATATATTCAATTTAGGTAAGGCATCTACATGAAATATTTATTGAAAGATTCATTTTGCACTAGTAAACAATATTAATAAACATATACACTTTATACTTCTAGAAAAGATATACGTCACCTTGAAAAATAAATAAGGTTGAGTTGAATGCCTTATCCACACCCTTCACTACAAAATACTTTAAGATAAACTCATGTTGGAAATTCTTGAAGAAATTTATTTCATATGCAATGCAAGAAGATGCAAAAAAAGGGGTAAAAATTTATTAAGACAGAAAGGAATACAACAAGGAGAGCTCAACAAAGAGCTCGATCCTGAGCAACAAGATCATCAAATTCTTGCACCATCTCAAAGGACAATTGCCTCCTATCCCTAATATTCCAACCTGGATCATGACTAGATGCCCATTTGGCTAAACAATCAGCAGTTCTATTCCATTCACGAGGAATATACGTGAACCTAATGAACTGAAAAGAGGAAGAGAAGAAAAGAATCTGCTTAACAACAGTGGCCAGCTGCCAACTAACATCCTCAAGCTCTTGCGAAGAAAGCATGTTCACCACCACCTGGGAATCAGACTCACAGATAATCTTACTCCATCCTCGCAAGCAACAGTGTTCCACAGCATATAAAATAGCCTGAGCTTCCATGAGATTGTTAGTACAATCACCCTTATGAACTGAGAAGAAAAATTTAACATCCCCAGAACTACAACGAGCCGCTCCGCCAATACCAGCCGGACCATGCAATGCAAGAAGATGATTAAAAATAATTGTGTTCATTTTATCAATCAAGTACATTTGTTTGAGATTTCAGTGGCATATGTTGGTGTAGATTAAGTATTAGACAATCTATATGCGATGAGATATAACAATTACATTTTTATTTGTCAATAATCAATAATCATTAATCCTTACTCACGATCAATAATACACTCCCTATTTAAGTCTTCCATCATAGGAAACCATCACCATAAATATGTAAATATTACAAGTACATTATCTTGTATTTTTAATACTTATTAACAATTTTTAACCTAGAGCTTACATTATCAAGTTTATAAAATAAAAAATATTTAGGATGGATGAACTATAAATATAGCTAGTGAAATTCAACATGTGAGTTCTCTGAAAGGCAAAACAAAGCTAGTATAGAAATGAATAAGAGTCAATAATTATGATATTCTTTATAAAATGTGAGCCTAAATATAAAATTAAAATGATTGAAACTCGTAAAAGAGGCCTTGAAATAGTCGCTAGAAATTCTCTTACAATACTATTAAATAGCTAGAGAATGATGTCTAATATTTCTCCTCTGATCTTTATTTTATTGGCACATATGATCCTTGATATTGTTTTGATATAGGGGATTTAACATATTTGTTTGGTTGAAGTAACAATTGGAATGTTTTACAACTAAAAGGATATTCATTTATTAGTTTTGCCAAAGAGGATACTATTGCATTCATCGAATGTAATTTTTCAATTAGATTAACCAATCAAATTAAAGAATTTAAAAGTTTTTATGAAACTTACAATGTGTATATCTATTTTTCATTTTTCCTTATTTTATAAATACCATTTTTTTGTTCATTCTATTGGTCCATACTATTTTTGGTAGGGAGAAAAATTAATTTTCCTTAACAAAATACACATATTTTTCCAACAACAATAATCACATGCATTAATGATAGCTTTATCTTTTTCACAATTGTGACAAATTAATTGAAGTTTTCAAAAAGTAATTATTTTATCTTCCACCTCACTACCTAAGACATAAATGCATGTCTAATCAACAATAATTTCTTATCAAAGATTGTAAATATATCAATCTAGGTTATTTTTGAGTTTAAGTTTATTTAAAATCTTACTTAAAAACTAATTATCATTCATTTAAAAATACATTTACTTATTTTTTTCATCATAATAATTTAAAATTATTTTATTATAATATTAAAATTAAATTTTTTTGGTCTAAATTATAATTAAATTCATTAATAACAAAAGTAAATTTTTAAGAATATAATGATTTGGTAATTTTTTACTAAAAATATTTATAAATTTTTTACTAAAAATATTTATAAATTTTGTTACTAAAATTTTTTAATTTAGTTTTTAATATTTAATATTTTCTATTTTAAATATATTTATTAGTTTTACATTGTTCCTTACTTTTGTCAATTTTAAAATGCTAACTTTTTTCACACTATGTTTAACTAGCTTTTTTTTTTCAATCTTGTTTAGCCGATAAGCTATTTGTGGGAACTTTGTTCCCGAAAATTAAATTTTTGACGGAAAATTTGTAAGAGTTTGGCTAGAAAATTGAAATTCCTTCCCGTTAGTTAATTATTTACTAGCCAGTTTTTATCTCTCTCCACTTTTAACTCTTGTTTTGATATTTATTAGTTGTTATCTCCACTTTTAACTATTCTTTTTCTTTTAATTAGCTCAGTTAACTTTTGATTTTTAAAATTGATTTAGATTTTAGTTTTTAAATGATTTAAATTTATTTTTTATATTAGTTTACTTTTTATTTTTAATATTAATTTTTATTTTCTATAATTTATTTAGTCAATATAATATTTATTAGACATATTATTGTTGTTTTGTATTTCTCTTATTAATTTTTCATAATAGAGTTTTTGATGGGTTTTTTAAATGATTATTTTTTTCATATTTGATAAATTTAAGTTAAATAAATAATATTTATTAATCCATTTAAAAGATTTTAGTAAATATTATGTTATTTAAATTAAAAATTATTAATAATCTAATTTGTTCACATAAGATTATAATTTAAATATCCACTTTTAACTGTTTTTTTTTTTTCTTATTTATTTAAAAAATAATTACTTGTGATCTTCACATTAGATTATGTTGTGATCTCTATTTATTAAACTTTTGATTTTTTAAATTGATTTAGGTTTTAGTTTTTAAATTAGTTAATTTTTTCTTTAAATATTGTTTTCTAGTTTCTATAATTTATTTATTTTTTGGTTGTTGTTTTTGCCTGATTAACCGGCTTAGGTATTTATTTTTTGTTATTTATTATTTTAATTTATTGATTGTTTGTTCTTGTTTTCTGTTTTGGATTTTTTGATTATATATATATATATATATATATATATACTTATTCACGTATTTATACTTTTATATTTTATTTTTGTTTTCCTATCATTTTCATTTCTTATCCTTTCTTCCTCACATTTTCTTCTTTTGACTTCTCACCCTCTCTGTCCTCCGTGCCTCCTCAGTCTCCGTGCCCCTTCCCTCCTCTCCATCCTCTTTTTATCCCCTCTCTTAGATCTGCATTCCATTTTTTGCTCTCAGTGACTCATTGGCATCCTGATGATGGATCATACAGTATGATCCGAAACGTTGATGAAAAAACTCTCACACAATCTTCCCCAGAAATTAATTCAATATTCATGGATTGTGGAAATCTGTTTGCTTTAATAGAATATTTGTTAGAGATGTTGTTATTTTTCATATTATTATTTTTTATTTTTCTTATTAATTTTTTGTAATAAATTTTTTGATGGTTTTTTTTTTAAATGATTATTTTTTTCATATTTGATAAATTGAATTTAATTGTAAAATATTGAAATTATTGAACACATTTCTTAAGCAATATTGAAATTTCTTAAATATTGTAAATTTTATATCTATGTTTTAATCTTCAACTTTTTTATTTTTGTATTTTCATTTAAAAAAAACTTATATTTACATTATTTAATGTTTATTCTACATTTTTTTCTTAAATCTCATCTCCTATCGACGCACTCGTTGCATGTACAAAAATATGCGACTGCTAGTTTTAATTCATTTTCAAATTTTAAGATTTGTAAAATTAATATTATTCTTCAAACTTACTAACTCTTTTGTTGGTTTGGATCAAATAGTCAACAATTTATATTTTAAAATTTAATATTGGAAAAGGTAGAACAAATACTTCATTGATAAAACTCAATTTTATAATTGTTATTTAAATATTTCTTAAAATAAAATTATCCTTAATCCTTTTTTTAATTCTCTTTCAACTATCTCTATTCATTGTCCCTATAATAACATAACATTCTCTCTCATTTAAATTTCTTCGTATCCTTCATTTCTATCTATAAATCTCTATTATCATTATCTCTCTTTTCAATCTGTCTTCATATATATAAATCTCCATTTTCTTTCTTTTATAACACTATTACAAGGAATATATCTCTTTAACTCTCTTCAATGTGTCTCTAAAGTACAAATAATAACAACTTTTTTTTTGGGTATCATGCAGGTAGAATCCCATATTGTATCATTTTTTTGATAAATGATCCATTCATCGCTTCTTATGAGTTAGAAGGCCTTCACTCCAACAAATTTTTCATTTCTCCTTAGTCACCGTAATGTACTTCCATTGGTGTAGTCTTTTGAGCTTCTTAAAAGAACCTATAAATTTTAGTGGGCAACACTCAAACAATGTTGTGGCTAGCCTAGGGGCATGAAGTCCCTATGCATTGGGCTATTAACTAGCAATAGGATCACTACTTCATGTTCATCAATGCACATTTATTAGTTTTTTTCTTACTTCTCTAAATTTTATTTTTTCCATCTTATTTCTACTTTTTATTTTTTCAACCCACAACACTGCAACCATTATGCATATGGCAGGAACTATGACGCTTGTGTCTCTTGTTTCATATGATCCCTAACTTAGACCAATATAGAGAAGATTGTAATGATGTAAGATCCACTCTTTGGGAAATTTTTCAGCAAGATTTTGACTCGTGGTGCTTTAATCCCACTCTCGATGTTGGAATATTCAAATATGGAAAGAGTACTTATGAGAGGGGGGGGGGTGAATCATAAGTATCATACTTTAGCCAATAAAAATTTTAACTGAAAGTAAATTGCATGCATTTAAATACATCAAATAAACATGAAACAAAACACATGCATCAATAACTCATAACACAGGAATTTGGTAACCCAGAAACCCTCTAGGAATAAGAAGGTAAAACTGGGGTGGGGATGATACCTACACAAATTACTACAGCAATATTGTTCAACCACTTCTGATTGTTTTCCCTGTTAAAGGCCTGCCCTGTTAAAGGCTTTACACTGTGTCAATAGTGACTTGGTTAGAGGATTTCAAACACTTAACATGAAGTGTCACCCTGTTAAAGGATTTAATCACCTAGTTAAAGGTTTTATCGAAATAGCTGTTAAGCTAACCTATCACCATAGGATTTTCATTCTAATACAATTGCTAGAGAGTATTAGGTACAATAAACCTGACTGATTACACTCTTTGATTGCTGATTGCAGGCACTTGTTATGCTTTCTCTGATTTGGACCCTTTTATGATCTGATAATCCTCACTTCTGAAAATATAACTCCTTGCGAAGCCTTTTATGTCTTCTCACACCTTTTATTTTATTACCTCTTACATTTTACAATGAAGTTTCATCTTCCTTATAAAGACATTTGAAAATTTAGGGTTAGGTATGGATCTACGATCCACATTCAATCTTCATTTTCTGCTCAATACTTATCTTTTGCTGATTGGTTGCATGCCTTTAGCATTTTTCTTATTGGCTGCATGCAAATTGCATAGGAAAATTAAAAGATTCGATCTCATCATTAAATCCTTCGAGATTTACCTTATGTCGGCTGTAAAGACTATTTGCATCATAGTTTGTGCAATTACAAACTCTTATGCTGATATACTGAGTTACTCAGCTCCTGAAGTATTTCTGATACTCGGCACATGCTGTTTCTTGGATAGCTCGACATCTTAACAAAATTGTATTACTCGGCACCTTATGTTACTCGGCACTTGTTAACACTCAGCACTTGTTAACACTCGGTAACTGATCTTTACTTGGTATCTGATTTTCACTCGGTAGCTGATCTTCACTCAGCATCTGAAAACTACTCGGTACATGAAGATCACTCGACATGCATGATGTACTCAGCATCCAATGTGAAACATGTTTAAGTGTGTTGGCACTCAAGTGTCAAAAACCATTATGAGGTTAACAATCTCGCCCTTTGACATGAGTGACAAAAACACTTAACTGACCTTATAAGTACATTAACTAATCTGATTGGTATGTACATATTGAAAACTTTGATCAAAATTTGTGACTTACAATCTTAATATATACCTCAAAATTTTTGTAACTCCCCCTGAGTTGATTGTGTCTTATCTGTATATCAATGCTCCTCCTTAGTATCTGTGTTGTATCTCCCCCTTATTAATCTGTATCTCCTCCTTTTTTCTGTATAACTCCTTTTTAATCTCCCCCTTTTTGACACTTATGTCAAAGAATGTTTAAGGGTTAAGACCATATTTGGCCAAGAATGTGCTATTTAACTCCATAATCATTCTGAGAGCTGCATCCCAATTATTCAAAGCAATTTCTAGTGACTTATGTTGGATGGCAGTCTCGGCAGCAAGATGAATAAGTCCCTCTAATGTAGAAAGATTTGGATCTTTCTTGAGTACATTTTCAGCATATACTTGCTCTTTATGGAGTATTTCTAAATGTGGGGTAATGGAGGACTGGAGTTGTATTACTTTGGCCTTGATATTAGCCTCATCTATTGTTAATACAGCTATTTCTTTGTTTGTGTGAAGCGATTGAGCAAAATGCTTCACACTTTGAGCTGGATCACTTGGTAGTTGCATGCATGAAATGTTTAAGTTTCTTTCCAAGATCAGTATCTTTTGGCTTGTTTCTTGTGTGAAGTATGAAAAATCACACAACTTTTTGTACAGTGAGAATATATTCTCAAGTACCTTCTTCACCTTATCAATGAGCTTTTCCAATTCTACTTGTGAAAGTGCGATTTGTCTTGATATTTTCTCATTCACTTTCCCTTGAAATTTCTTTTCTGACCATTCCATAAGTTTTGCATTGGTTTCTAGGTCTTCATTTGTCACCTGGTCAACAATATCTGTTAGTTTCTCTGTGATATGCTTTGACTCATCTGGTGATTGCAAACTGAAGGCATCCATAAAGATGTCCTTGATCTCATAAAGTGTATGCTTATGTTTATACTCTTTCTTGAGTATTTCCTATCTTTTCCTTCTATTTAGTGCATCCTGCACTTCATTGATTTGATCAATGGTTATTGATTTTGAGTCATAACTTGGTATGACTATCTCTTCATCTAATTCAGGGTCTCCATAATGAAGTACCCTTGCAATTCTGGTAGTACTGGATGATGGTACTGAAATTTGTAATGGCTTGTGTGAAGGAGTCCCCAAGGTAGGCAAATTTATTAGTGTTTGTATTGCCTCCTGTTCTTTAGGGGTTTTTAC
This sequence comes from Cupressus sempervirens, assembly GCA_028749045.1. Taxonomy (NCBI): domain Eukaryota; kingdom Viridiplantae; phylum Streptophyta; class Pinopsida; order Cupressales; family Cupressaceae; genus Cupressus; species Cupressus sempervirens. The sequence goes on along the minus strand of CM053788.1, from coordinate 249,541,920 downwards.
TATTTCCTCCTCCTCTTGTCTACCATGGTCAATTATTGTTATTTGTGGAAGTGCACCTTGTGTTTGTGCTGTAGGATCAGATGTAATAGTCTGTCTTGTTATTGTTATTTGTGCAAGTGCACCTTGTGTTTGTGCTGTAGGATCAGATGTAATAGTCTGTCCTGTTTTTTCTTTTCCTCGTTCTACAGCTGCACTTTGCTTTTGTCTTGAAGCATCAATTATACTTGTTGGTATTTTAAATTGACTACTAGTAGTTGTGATAGAAGGTGCTTCTTGTGTATTCACCTTATCTTTAACTGCATTTTCTACTAGTTTCTGTAACTCATCTATACTGACCAATACTGGATCTGCACATAATATTTCTTGTTGAGTTGATTGGTCAAGAATTCTTTTCAGATCTTCTACAGTTAGTGGATTGATATTCTAACCAAAAGTATTAGGAACATCAGTAATTGTTATTGTATCTGTAGGTGAGATGGATGCTTGTGGAAGGCTAGGGGGTGGCAATTATGTGTCTTGCACACTCTGATATGGTTGCTCCTCTTGTTCAACTGTTTCCATTGTATCCTGTTTTTGTGTCTTTTCCTCCTTTCCATCTTTCTTTTCTTCTTCTCTCTTCTCTTCTTCTCTTTTCTTTTCTTCTTCTTCTTTCCTCTTTTTCCTCTCTTCTATTGGTATGGCTACTTCTTCCTTGTATTCTTCCTCAAGAAAATCTTCAATCTTTTTATACAAATTCTTTCATGATTTCATTGTTCTTTGAACAATCTCTTCCATTCCGTTTTGAAGTATAAAGAATGCCCTGTATTTGGGTGTGAACCTGTTATTATGCCTTTTGACTACTTTGCTAACTTGTTCTCTAGTCAAATCTGGCAATACATTGGCTAGCGTTGATTCCCTCATCTCCTTCTCCATTTTTAGACAAAAATGCCATCTATCTTCTACGATTTTTGACAGCTCCTTTGGCAATTGGCCATCTAGTTCAAGTGGAGTGTACTTGAACTGTGCCATCATTCCATACACTGTTTCTTCTATCTTATTTTGTTCCTCTTTTGTAAATTTATTAAAATCAATTTTATTTAAGTTATTCAAGTCACCATTTGCAATCTTTTTGCATAAAGTATCAGCTGATGAATTGCTTACCTTTTCTGTTTGCTCTGCTGCTGTTTGCTCTTCTTCATCAGTGTCAAGTTGAGCCACATACCTTCTTCTTTTCCTCGGCTCTTCCTTTGATTCCTTGACTTGTTTCTTTTTGGTAACTTCTTCTTTAGTCTTTTTAGTAGAGGCTCTTGTTGATGCTCGTGTTGTTGGCTTTTGAGGTGATGGAGCGACAACTTTCTTCATTCTAGGCTTGGCTGAAGGCTGTTCTGTTGCCTTTCTCTTCTTTGGCTCGGCTTCAGTTGGTGCTTCCTTGGCTTCTTCTTCCTCTGCACCTTCCTCCTTGTCTTCTCCAAGACCTTGAGTTAGCTCCATTGGCCCTTGTTCTTTCTCATCTTCATCCTCACTGTCATCTTCTTCTTCTTCTACCTCGGCCTCAATTTCCTTGCCAAACTTCTTCTTGATCTTCTTGATCAATTTATCTTTCTTCTTCAGTGTGGAAGAAGTTTTTAATTCCATATTTATTTTTGATCTTACCACATCATAAGTGCCAAAATGTGGTACATTTTTATCTGCTTCCTCTGCCAATAATGCAGTTATTGCTGCTGATGCTTCATCAATATTGATTTCGTAACCAAATGGCCTTAGCCATCTTACTCTTGGTATTACTGCTTGAATGTAAGTAAAATCTATGTCAACTAAGAAACATATATCATTAGTATGCTTTTCTACTAAGGATGCTGGTATCCTTGACCTTTGCTTCATGGATTTCTTGAAATCCTCAAAATAGCTTGTCATCAAAGTATCAAAATTTTCTCCCATTTGCTCAATATATTCATTAATTTGTGCAATGATGGTTCTGTCATTCCTCCATGCTATTTTACCAAAAGATGGAAATTCATTCTGTACATAAAAGAATATGCAAACTAGGATTGCTCCAAATTTGCATTGTGTGCCCTTTGTTCTTCTTATGGCAGCTAGATTTTCATTTATCTATTGCAATTGTAGTTCTGCAAGATCATAAGTATGATCCTTCTTCACCAATTTGTAACCTACATCTATTGCAATGCATGGTACACTGTTGAGTCTACTGGATTGATAAAATTTGTGAGCAATGACTCTAACAACAAACTCAACTAGAGGATCCTTTATAGTGTGAATTGTCATTCCTCTTTTGTTCCATTGTGCACCAGTATTCCTTTCAATGACCTCCTTTGATTCACTTCTTAGTGTCTTGTACCGGTCTAGGGTTGGGTACCCTATTACTCTATGTATAATTTCCTTTGTCAATTTGATGGGCATATCTTTTAACCATAAGTTTCCTCCATGGATTCTGCTTAATACAAGTCTAACCCATTCAGTTTTGAATACGGTAGGAAAATTTAAAACTCAGGTCAAACCCTTTCTTTCAATGATTTTAAATTCTTCTTTCAGTACTCCATCTACACATAGTTTATCATAAGCTTGTCTAATTTCCATGTCTCCTAGGGCTCCTATCTTACAATTGTAACATTTCCTCACATCTTGAACCATTACAAATTTTGGGGGAATGTGGGAAAGAGCTTCGACTGGGTCGTTTTTATAGGCAACTTCGGGAATAGGGCGAAAATTTGGTTGCTTAACTTCATTTGAAACTAATTGGACTTCAAATGACTCTTTTTCTTCGACTTTCTTTGAACTTGACGCCAATTTTGTAAACTAGGGTTTATACAACAAATGGGTATGAAACTACGTAGCTTGGCACAGACGAAAATACCTTTAGATCAATGAAAAACGTGTTGAATGAGGTTGCAATCTGCTTGAAATACTGGATTCCCTCTATGAAGTCGCTCAACTCTCTTTCTTCTCCTTTGCTTCTTGATCGCGATGCAAAAAATTGATTAAAATTGCTATAATATACCCTAATTTCATCGCATTAAATGCTCAACTGCCAACTCAGCTTCTAAAGAAATTTTGACCTAACTCGGCTTCCATTATTTCCATTTTACTTGGCTTCTATTGGAGTTATCCAACTCGGCATCAGTTATTAGCTCGGTCACTGTTGGGAGCTCGGCATCTGTTTTGACTCGGCATCCAAAGGCAGTTCGGCATCAACATTTAGTTTTTATCTTGACATCTTGTTTCATGTAGATTTATACTTTACTTAGCTTCTTTTTCTTGGGACTGGTGTATGATATAGCTTTGTATATCAGTCCTGTGTACTTCTTGTGCTTAGTTTGATGAAGTATGATCACTTAACCCATTGGGTGAAGTGATCCCTCCACTTGATGTGTTGCACTCTTCCTTCTTTTTACAAGTCTTATTCATTTTCCCTCTTATCTTTTCAACATCAATCTTTTGTTTTCCTTTGTTATCTTCAGTCTTGGGTGCCTTTGATCTTGTAGGACAGTTTTTGCTGATATGACCAGTTTTCAAACAACTGAAACATGTAGTTTGATTCACCCATTTTTTGTAGTTCCCTTTGAAATGTGTTCTTATGCAGTTCTGTGGTATATGTCCATATTCTTGACAATAATGACAACTGTACCTGGTGTTGTAATCCCAATGATAATGACTTCCATTCCCTTCTATTTTTGCTAGTTGATTTGATGTCCACATAGGTTTTGATCTGCATTCAAATGCCCTATGTCCATATTTTTTGCAATTATAACAATGTCTATCAAATCTTTGAGTCCTTGTGACATTGGATCTACAATTTTGTGTCATATGTCCTTGCATGTTGCACTTATGACAGAAACTTTTGGGTATGTTTGATTGATTAAATCTTCTGCTCCTGCACACATTAGTTGTATGTCCCTTCTTATTACAGAAATGACAAGTGGGTTTTGAATTCTTACCTTTTTCACTTCTTTGTTCAGCATTCTTTGATGATTCTGCAACTTCAGTGCTATTGTATGCTAGTCCTGATGTATCATGGGCAGATTTTGGTGATTTCAGCAACTGTTCAAAATACTTGATTTGTTGAGATTCTCTGCTACCTCTTTTTCTCTATTCAATTCATTCTGCATTTGTTCATTTTGCATCTTCAAGGTAGAGATCTCAATATCCTTTACATTGGGTTCATGATGAAGGTTCATCATTTGCGCAAGTGTATCCATCTGCATGTTTGAGATCCTTGTCAGTTCAGTACATTTTTCTTCGAGTCTGTTTGCAAGATTCCTTTTTTCATTTTCCATCATGACCTTATCATCAACTGCTCTTTTCTTTTGTTCAGTAATTTCACATATCATTATGGCCTGTGATTCATGTTCCATCTTGAGAGATCTTATCTCATCTGTTTGAATTTTATTTTTCTCCATCAGTTCTGCTATTGTTGCATCAAACTCTTTAGTGTCTCCATTGAAAAATATGTTGGTGGTATCAATCTCCTTGTAGTGTATATCATTTTTAGCTATGGCTAGATCCTTCCTCTTTTTTAATGAATTTCTCAACTTGTTTCAGAATTCCTCCAAGCTATGCAAAGCAAGTTGCACATCTATCACCTGATTTTCAATGATCTTTCCAAGTTTGAAAGCTTCCATCTTTAGATCTTTTCCTCCAAGCTGTTAGGCTTTTCCTTAAGAGAACTTGGATTAAGCTCTGATACCAATTGTTGGAATATTCAAATATGGAAAGAGTACTTATGAGAGGGGGGGGTGAATCATAAGTATCATACTTTAGCCAATAAAACTTTTAACTGAAAGTAAATTGCATGCATCTAAATACATCAAATAAACATGAAACAAAACACATGCATCAATAACTCATAACACAGGAATTTGGTAACCTAGAAACCCTCCAGGAATAAGAAGGTAAAACTGGGGCGGGGATGATACCCACAGAAATTACTGCAGCAATATTGTTCAACCACTTCTGATGGTTTGCCCTGTTAAAGGCCTGACCTGTTAAAGGCTTTACACTGTGTCAATAGTGACCTGGTTAGAGGATTTCAAACAATTAACATGAAGTGTCACCCTGTTAAAGGATTTAATCACCTAGTTAAAGGTTTTATCAAAATAGCTATTAAGCTAACCTATCACCATAAGATTTTTATTCTAATACAATTGCTAGAGAGTATTAGGTACAATAAACCTGACTGATTATAATCCTTGATTGCTAATTGCAGGCACTTGTTATGCTTTCTCTGATCTGGATCCTTTTGTGATCTGATAATCCTCACTTTTGAAAATATAACTCCTTGCGAACCCTTGTATGTCTTCTCACACCTTTTATTTTATTACCTCTTACATTTTACAATGAAGTTTCGTCTTCCTTATAAAGACATTTGAAAATTTAGGGTTAGGTATGGATCTATGATCCACATTCAATCTTCATTTTCTGCTCAATACTTATCTTTTGCTGATTGGTTGCATGCCTTTAGCATTTTTCTTATTGGCTGCATGCAAATTGCATAGGAAAATTAAAAGATTCAATCTCATCATTAAATCCTTTGAGATTTACCTTATGTCAGCTATAAAGATTGTTTGCATCATAGTTTGTGCAATTACAAACTCTTATGCTGATATATTGAGTTACTCGGCTCCTGAAGTATTTCTGATACTCGGCACATGCTGTTTCTTGGATAGCTCGACATCTTAACAAAATTGTATTACTCGACACTTGTTAACACTCGGTAATTGATCTTTACTCGGTATCTGATTATTACTCGGCAACTGATCTTCACTCGGCATCTGAAAACTACTCGGCACATGAAGATCACTCGACATGCATGATGTACTCGGCATCCAATGTGAAACATGTTTAAGTGTGTTGGCACTCAAGTGTCAAAAACCATTATGAGGTTAACACTCGATTGGTTGGGCCCATCTAAGATAAAAATACCATAATAAATTTATTTGTTCAAAGCTGGAGGCCTTGTACTTTAGATTGACAATTTCTCACCTATACACAAACTAATAGATGATGAAAGATTGAGATGAACTAGATTGCTCCATATATAGTTAGGAAATACATAAAAAATAAATCTTAAATCTAATGCAAGATGGAAGTTGAAGACTTCATCAAAACTGTCAACACTTTCCATTTCAATAAATATGATACATCATAAAATATAAAAAACATAAAAAAGGTATAATTATTAAAATTGAAAAAAAATGTGTAGTGCATTCTATTCCATGCCATGCTTGCACTTACTCATTATTTTCTAATTTCTTCTTCACAGGGCTTAATGTCATTAATATATTTTCCTTTTGTAAAGCATATATTTTGAAAGAAACTATTAGCCATCAC
>CM053788.1:245308096-245413096 GCA_028749045.1 Cupressus sempervirens | reverse complement strand
TTTCTCTCCCCTTATCATTCATATTCTTATTGCACCATGACTTATCTATAGTTTTCTCTCTTTCTTTCCCCTCTTGAAAATAATACAAAAGGTGTCAATCTATCTACAAATCTTTGACTAGTTCAACACTTCCCTAAACTACTTTACTATATTATCTAATTTATCACATTGACTGCTCCATTACAGTAACAAATTTACTATGATACCTCACCCACTGTACTAACTAATTCCCCTAAGGAGTATCCACATAACATCAATCCATGAATAATATATTCAATTAATTTAATGGGCTAATGTAGCAACATTTTCTTCTAGTTCAATTCAAGTATGGGAATGATCCCTACCCACCTCTTAGATAGTCAAATGTTTCCTTAGGTAATGGATTTATGAATATATATTTTGCCTACTCCTTAGTTGGAACATACTCTAACCTCACTTCTTTCTTTTGAACTTTTCCTCAAAGAAAATTATACTTAGTAGAAATATGCTTTTTCTTAGAGTTCATCATTAGGTTTTTGGATTTATTGATAGCACTTGTATTGTCTATAGATAAACATTAGCTTAGTTATCTTTTCCTAAATTCCTTCCAATCTCTTCTTGATCCACATCACCTATTTATAATTCATTTAACAACATATTCAACTTCATATGTGGACTGAGATATACAATTTTCCTTTTCCTTTTTCTAAGATACTAGTCTATCATCAAGAAAATATGTACCTCCACTTGTGCTCTTCTTGTTATCCACATTTACTACCTAGTATGCATTATTAAATACAATTAAAGATAAATCACCATTATGAGCATACCAAATACCATATTCTTAAATTCCCTTCAAATACCTAAATTTCTATTTTGTAGGATTTGATAAAAAGTGCATAACAAATCCATGAAGACCAAGAAAACTTGCATGTAGAAAACCTATCATGGAGAAGAAAAAGACAAGAAGAGGCAAGGGTTTGATCTGAAAAACTCAGATAAAGAAGAAAATATTATTCAACAGATTCTTCATAATGAAAAATACAAAGAGATCAATCCTTATAAAAGGAGATCAAAACCCGAAAAGGGTAACCTAAAGCCTAAAAAAGTTAGGTTGCACAATATAATTAATAAAATATTAATTATATGCACCTACAAGATAGCTTAAGAAAACTAGAGTAATAGGCAACTTAATTAATTAAATCAAAGTAATTTAATTAATAAGTGTGAAAAAATAATTACTCTAACACCCTCCCTTAAGTGAAGCTCAACAGGTAAGCTAACCTAGCACAGCTATGAAAGCAAAAAAGTGGGTTTGAGCAACAAGGCTTGATCAGGTACCCAATACAAGAAAATCTCTATAAACTAGAGAAATAAAGAAAACCACATGGGAAAAACCCTACTCCAAAAAGAGATAGCAAAGAATGTTCCAAAAGAAGGAACAAAGAGAGATCATGAAGAGAACCATTGAAGCATGAAAAGCCGCAAAACTTTGGCAAAAGGTGCTGATCTATAGAACCTCCACAGAAATAGAAGGCATGAACCAAGTGTGTCTATATGGTAGATGATCCATCTCACTGAAATGCATAGGTAACCAACCACTGCAATTGCCTAGTATGTAGGATTAGGTACCAAATACATAGTTCACACTAATGAACCATCAAACCAAGGAAGCATTAGAACCAACAATATAACCCCCCCCCCCCCCCTTTAATGCAGATAGGGTGAGGTGACATGCAACTGAAAAGATGGACCAAAATTCTCCTACAACATAGGAACCAAACACATCAAGAGTGAGGTACAGACACCTATAAAGGCATGTGCCATTGATACATCATGGGGCTAATGTCATGGAAGGGACACTCACTTGACAAAGGAAGAGAGCCTAAATGGCAATCAACTATCTCCCCCATGGCACTTTATAAAATAGTGCTAGTACAACAAATCACAATGATGAAAAGGATCCCGCAAGAGTGGCACTTTATCTCAATGCATTTGCATAAAGATGCTTACATTGAATATCAACAATGATTAGAAAAAACATAAGGCTAAAATAACATAAGGTAGAACCCAAAATGAAGCATCTGAAGCAACAAAATCAATCCATGGACCTGAAACAACCAGGATATCCACCAACATGCAAAAACATAGAAGGCTGAATAAAATATTCTTAGAACAGAATTTGGAACAACAACTAGCATCACCGAAAAGAGCACAGAAAGAGCTTTCCAATGATATAAAGAAGTCCAAAATTAGAGATTGAATGCTCAAGATATGCCTCCTAGAGTGCAAAACAAAACATCTATCTTTGACTACCAAAAAAGGCAACCAAACTACATCAATACTCAAAAACACCTGCACAAATATCTCTATCTTCAAACTAGCTTTTCGACACATTTTTTGGATTGAAAAAATACATTTGTATGCTCAAGTTATGGAAAAAAAGCCTCCACGACCTTTGCACACAATTCGAGGCATTATGAAATCCAAAAAATTACAAAAAAAATTATACCATGTAGGGTTTGAGAAAAAGTGCATAACAAATCCATGAAGCCCAAGAAAACTTGCATGCATAAAACCTGTCATGGAGAAGAAAAAAATAAGAAGAGGCAAGGGTTTGATCTGAAAAACTTAGACGAAGAAGAAAATATTATTCAACTGATTCTTGATAATGAAAAATACAAAGAGATCAATCCTTATAAAAGGAGATTGAAACCTGAAAAGGGTAACCTAAAGCCTAAAAAAGCTAGGTTGCATAATATAATTAATAAAATATTAATTATATGCACCTGCAAGATAACTTAAGAAAACTAGAGTAATAGGCAACTTAATTGATTAAATCAAAGTGATTTAATTAATAAGTGCAAACAAATAATTACTCTAATATATTTTACTACCATTAGGTTAGATTCTTTATAATAAGTAGAGAATCTAATGAATAATACAAATGATTGTATTCTATCTAACCTACCACGTACAACATATTATAACAATCCTATCATATATCTATAAAATATTTCATCTATCTCCTTTGATTCATCTTCCTTAAACAATTTCCAACTCATCACCATAGGTGTACCAACTAGTTTTGAGTGTTCTATCCTAAATGCCATTAAGGTCTCTCTCACATACTTGGACTAGTTGATATAGCTTATATCTATAAGTTTTGATACTTGTAATCTGATGAGCTTAATCTCCCCAATCATTTACATATCAAATTCCTTCTTCATCTCATATGAAAATTCTATGCATAGCTTATCATTTCCTCCAAAGATAATGTCCTTCACAAAGATCTTGGTAATAAACTATTTTTCATCCTTGTCTATTTTTAGATACACATTATTATTATCACTTATTTTGATGAAACCAATCTTGATTGGGTATGGGTGAAATATTTCATACAATTCCCTTGGCGCCTTCTTCAATTCATACAAATCTTTCCATAGTTTGTACACCATATACTTTCACTCTAATGAAGTAAACCCTTTAGTTTTCTTAATAGACACTTCTTCTTCTAGAACACCATTGATAAATGTAGACTTAATATCCATTTTATTTACCTTGAATTTCTTGTATGCACAATATTCAAGTAGAATCCTCACAAATTTAAGTCTATCCATGGGTGAAAATGTTTCAGCATGGTCCAAACCTTCATCTTGTACATAAACTTTACATGCAAGTTTAGCTTTGTTTCTTACCACTTAAACATATTTTTTTCATATTGTTTCTAACAATCCACTTGGCACTAATCACATTGGTTATCTACTAGTCTATGAACTTATATACAAGTCATAATTTTCTCAATTTCCCCAACTCTTATTCTATTTCCTTCATGCATTCATAAACCTTCAAATCTTCTTTCATAGTTTTATTTTCAAATTAAAAAAAGAAAATATGTGTTCTTTCTTTCCTTTCTTCTTGTTAGAACACTAGAACTCCCATCTTTGATCAGAAAAGTGATTCAATTTTTATGTACCTTGGTAACTTAGGTTTAAGTCTAGGAGCCTCCTCTTCTATTTGTATTGCTTATTCTTCATTGAATTTCCTTTATGGATCTTTAAAAACTTGCTCTATTGGTTGTACATATAAAATCCTGAAATAGTGGTCAAGTTACTTCATGTTGTATTTATCATTCTATATAGATAACTCATCAACTGTTACATTTGCACTTTCTACTATCTTGTTGGTTCTCTTGTGTAGACACTTCTATACCTTAATTTTTGTAGAATATCCTAATAATATCCCTTTATTGATCTTAGGATAAACTTTCCTACATTCTTACCTCTTTTAATGTAACCTTTACTCCTAAACACTTAGAAATAATTTACATAGTAGAGTGGTCATTCAATATCTCATACCAATTTTTGTTTGTACCTTTCTTTATTTTTACCCAATTTAGTGTATACACTATATTTCTCATAGATCATTTCTTCTCTCTATAATACCATTTTGTTTATGAGTCCTAGGGGTAGACATATGAATTTTTATTTTGTATTCCTCACAATATGTAATCAAATCATGTGAAGTAAATTCACCTCTTGTATCCCCTCTCAAGCACTTCAATCTCTTACTGGACTCCTTCCACTTTGGCTTTATATATTTTGAGCATATGAAAGGCTTCCAATTTATCCTTAAGAAAAAATATTCCACATCATTCTATAAAATTAATAATTAAATAGTGTAAAGTATTTATCACCACGATATATTTTATTTCTCATAGGACCACACAAATAAGTATGTACTCGATCCAAAATACTTATAAGAAGAATGTGACTTATTGATGAAACTAGAACTAGTTAACGTTCTCAACTAATAATATTTACACATCACATTATCTAGTTTGACTAAAATGTGGAAATCCTCTTACAACTTTCATCTTACTTGCTTTAATTGGACTATCAAAATTAAAATGAAAAAAATATTTTGTCATACACAACTCTCTTCAACCTTAAAAACCATACAACTTCTAATAGTAGTATTAATGTATGCTTATAATGTGAGCACACTTTTATGAGTCATTATATCCAAGATTGCTCAAAAATGAGATCTCGAATGGCAGCTCATAGCTCTCTATTTATAGAGTGCAAAGGTTTGTAATGGAGGCCCTTAGTTTGACCTTGTTTGTGCCCATGAAAGTACACCATAAAAAAAGAAATTCAATGATCAAACTATGAAGGCAAATGAAGATGAAAATTAATCTAAATGATGACAATGCAAAACAATGCAAGAAAAAAAATCTAATCTATGAAAGAAAATAACAATGCAATATTAATCTATGAAAACAAATATGACTCAAAGATAATATGAAAATACAATGATGAAACCTCATGATGGAAGCCATGGATGCAAGAGAGGATAAGACAAGAATATAGAAGTCCTCCACAAAAAGTTTTAATGCTCAAAATCCTTCAAAAATTGCTCTCCAAACCTACAGGATAACCATAGCATAACCATCAATTAATCATGGATCAATCATGGATCAATCTTGGATGTATCATGGATGTCTAAAATGAGGAGAGGGCTCTCCCTTATAAAGAAAAATGTGGTGGTGGGAGACTTCTCACAACCAATATGGGATAATAGAATTTGATCCATGTGAGACAAAATTCCACCAATGAGAAAAGAGGAGTGTTTGAGAAGAAAGTGGAAACATGAATAATAGGAATCTAACTTAGAGATATGTGCATTTAAGTGTAGAGAAAATAAAAAAAGATTTATTTAATTTTTATTTATTTTATTTCCGTTTTCATCACAAAGAGATATTTAAGTGGGAATTTTATTCAATTAAAAGGGAGCAAGTTCTTTTAATTAAATAGGAAATATTTAATTAAATTAAAAGAGAGGTTTTCTTTTAATTAAATGGGACTAATTTTTTTAATTAAAGGGGAGATTTTCTTTTAATTAAATAAGACTAAGGATAAAATGATTGACCTTAAAAATGAAATAATCAAATTTGATCAAAGAGATTGATTTGAATTGATTCAATAAAATATTGCAAACCATTGATTTAGGAAATTGATAAATTGAATAATGGGGGCCCATAGTTTAGGCAACCATTTTAGGGTGCATACGTTTTCCCCTCTTTGACTAATGTGTGATCAATTTGGGAACACATGTAGTCAAAGAAAGAAATTGAATTGTGAGGTCGATTCAAAATCATAAAACAACCTAGATGTGTGGTTGATTTGGGAACACATCACACCAAAGAATACAAATAAATTTTGACTTGAACAAAGTTGAGGATAAAATTGAATCAAGGATTGAAGTTGATAGGTATTGCCCCCTCATGATCAAAATCGAAATGAGATAGAGGAAAAACAACAAATTGATAAATTTGACTAAATCAAACAAAAGATAAAGTTCTTGATGTAAGATAAAAGACATAAGAATCACATAACCAAGGTAGATCATCAAGTGTGAAATATTATGCCCCAAAGGTGAATTAGAAGAAAAGAAGTGGGGTAAAAGAAAATAGAAGATAGAAGTTTGGAAGAGATGGAAAGAAATAGAAAGAAGAACATAAAATTTTTCATAAGAAATAGAACGCCTCAAAATCAATCAACTATTCAAGATAGAAAAATTTGATTGAGATCATGACAAAAGATAAGGAAATTAAGATAAAAATGTGACCACAATTGATTAAAAGTCCACAAGAAAGATGAAGGGAAAACCTTCTCAAACTCATAATGCAACCTAAAAGTGCAAACTAACATCAAGTCTAATAATGCAAGGTACATGAAAATGCAAAGGTGTACTTGAAAAAGAGTAACTATAACATAGGATTTTGTGTTCATCATTCATTAGAGAATGCAAAAGAACTTATTTCCATCATTGGGCCATTATTAATAGACATCAGAAAATGACACAATTGTCACTAGTCACAAGCATAACTATGAAGATGTGAATGTGATTTATATTGGATTGGAATGTGGAATGATTCTACCATAAGAATCAAAGCATAAAGGTCAAGATGACTGTGATGTTAGCTTAACCAATTTAATGTAGCAAAATTATGCCCACATCAAGGCATAGATGCCAAGATGGCCATAAGAATGGTTGTACAAAAATAGTCAAGGATGATGCCTCAAATCTCCTAAGTGTTTCAAGGGGATAACAAGAGACACTCTAGAGTTTCAAAACCACACCTACAAGTAGAAAACAAATAAAAACATGCCCCATGCCCCAAGTCCTCTAGCTATGCATCATGGAGAGACTTATTAAACAAGGACACTCAACAAAAATCAATAATAGGCAACACATAAAGAAAATATCATGACATAAGTCAAGAATTAAGTGTTGCATTTAAAAATTTAAGTGTGTTAACTGATACTGAGTTCTAAGGATAAGGATGAAATGCTTGTAAGAAAGGAAGATCATATGATGAAACTAGGTAAGGCCAAACCAATAAGTGTTGAAAAAAACTCAATGTTAGGGGTTGTATTGAAAAGTACAATTGGAATGGTATTGAAAAACATCATTTTTGAGGTGTCCTAAAGAATAATGTAGCCAAGAGACTAAAGCTAACACAATTATGCTCCCTAAAAAAAGATCAATTCCAAACCAAGGCAACAAGGACAAGTCATGATGGAGAAAGGCTAAGTGTCAAGGACACACGCTAAGAAATAAGGGTGCAAAGGCCTCAAGTAGTGCCTATTTCTAGGTTTTCACCACTTGGATTTTTATTTTTATTTTAAATTTTTTTCATGACTTTTTATAAATTTTTTTGGAGATACATCAAAGTGCCTATTGCTAGGTTTTCACTAAGATGACCATTTTTTTAGAATATTTTTCAATTTTTAGAATTTTCATAATATATCATTTTTTTGTATTTTTCAAGATTAATAAATATATATAAATAATATATAATGCCCCCAGACAAAAATAAGGACCAAACTCTCAAGCAAGATCACATTGTGTAGTCCTAATGTCTAGCAAGGTGGAGGACAAGAGGGATTAGCAAGCTAGTGGATATGATGGATAAGAAAAGAGTGTATGAAGTAAGTGAAAGTGATCTTCAAGGATTGAATCCTTAAGAATACCTAAGCTAGGTAAAGACAACCATATAAAGCATGTGTTAGAAAAGAAAAGAAAGACTAGCAAAGGATAATTCATGAAAGCATAATGTAACAATGAGAAAGATGCAATCCAAAGGAGTAGACATGTCAAGAGGCTTCATAGCATCATATTTTACTCTATTTTATTAGATCAAGACCAAAGGGGTAAATGGGAAAAGGATAGAAAAATACTAGAATGAATGGAAGAAAATAGATATGAATGCTAAATATGAAAGGAATGAAAACAAGATCATTATAAGATAACTCACAAGATAGCCAAATGTTTGTGTATATTTCAACATTGTCAAGATCAAAGAGAGAAAATGGAATGGATGAAAGATGTAGAAGAACTATGCATGATGCCTAATTGTCAAGTTTTCATCATGGTACTTATCCAAGGTGCCACAAGGGAGTAGTTTTTGTAAGAATTTGGTATAGCTTTGATACCATGTAAGAATTTTTCTTAGGAAAAAAATCACCCAAGATCGTAGAACTCAAACACAAGAACAACTATAGACCAAAAAGAAGTATGATAAATATATCAAAGTATGTCCTTATACATTGTTCTATATTGTATGTGATGAATGTAGACACTAGGAGTGCTTTTATATAAAAGCCTCTCAAGAAGCACCTAGAATGTCTCTAGAAAGAATTAGGAGATAAGATAAGCATGAAAACCAAGCACTTGTCTTATCCATAATTCTAGATGAGAGGATAAGAATGACAAGGTGTATCTCAAATAGAGATGTTGTAGACACCATGTGCATAAAAGAGGTGCAAACTCCCATGTTGTCAACATAACAACTCACAAGAGTATGCATACTCCTAGGTGACTAATAAATAAATAATAAAATAATGCATTAACCTAAGTAAACTTAAGTAAGTTTAAATAGTGAATAATTATTTACACCAACACTATGACCATTGAATGATGTTCCTCCCTTTTAGAAGAAATACTGGTAGTGGTACTCATGAGATGCTTCTCCTATGTGTGGAAGGAATCTCAATGATGAAAGGTGTCTCTAAAACTTGTTCAAGTATCCTTGTGTCAATACTGATGATGGATCCTTCCAAAATTAATAAGAAGAAGTGCAGATCGAGCAAGGAGTGATGTAGAACTTGTTTCAAGAAACCAACAATCTTATCAAATGATAAAGAGACCTCTTGCAATTGCTATATATAAGTATCCAGAATCACATCAGCCTATAAAGATTGATCATGTAGAGAATGGACATGAGGGTCAGAGTGAGCCCTCACAAAAATTGGAGAAGGATTGTCCTCATAAAAAATAAGCAATATATCATCAAAGAAGTTTCCCAAATCTATTGTGTGTGACTCTACAAATAGAGCTAAAATATCTGGCAAGAAGTCATCACCTGGAAGACAAAGTGTACCCTATTGTGGTGAAGGACATGAATCAATCACTGTGGCAATAGATGAAATTTTTTCCTCAAAAAGAAGATGAATTTCATCTAGGATGTCTCCCACATCTTCAATGTGAGACTCTAGGAATAGGCCTGCAAGGGTAGGAAGTCATTGCATGAAGGTAAAGTAGCAAGACATGAAGTGTTGTGCTGCACTAAATCCAAAGCATCTGTGGCTAGAATAGGATTAGTAGGAGCAATAGGAGCATTTGGAGGTGTGATCTTATTTGGAGTTGAAGAAACCATAGCTGGAGTGAATAGATGTAGAATGTCCTTTGGAGATAGAGGAACACACAGATCTCCATATGCTTCCCAAATAGACATCCAAATATCATAAGAAAAACTTGCCATTCTAAGAGGAGCAAAGGATTTCTTACTCATATTGTTATACGAAAAATGACAAAGGTGCACAAGATGTGTCCAATTAAAATGTGGTGGCAATAAATAGAGATAAGGAAGCAATTATTGATGGTCTCTTAGATGATCAAGTATCAAAGCACTCCATGTGTGATAGTTCCTTATTATCAACTATGGTCTAATACCAGATTGACATATGAAACAAAAATTCATGAGATCAATAAATATATACAACCCCCCCCGGGCAAAAATGCAAGAGAGAATGAAAGAAACCCCCTCTAGTGTATGATTTAGGCACTTGGTAGCCACTTGCCAATTTAGGGCCTATTTCTAAAAGTAGTATTTCTATCCACAAAACCTATAATCTGATTGTAGATCTAGAAAGTAGACAAAAAAAATAAAACCTGATTTTGAGTCTAGATGAGCCTGTACTAAGCATTTTAAGTGGAAAAAATTTGGATTTATGAGTTGCAACATAATTCAACAAAAAAGATCTCAAACCACCTGCACTAATGTGCAGGTCACAAAATTCTACCCTAAAATTAAAAAAAATTTCTCTAAAAAAGGAGTCTGTATGAGGGAGATATTGTTGTTTGAAAATCATTGTTGTAATTATTATTTTTGAATCACCATTGTCGCACCTCAAAAAATCACATGGTTCTAGATTTTTCCTTAGATGTCTGATTTGGATGAAACAAAATCCAATTTAGGGAGCTTTTGACCTTCTAAATGTGATACAAATATCTGATTTGCACCAGCAAGTACCAATCTTCACCTGCAAAAAATCTCTCTTATGGTCCGATGGCTAAAAAATTTCCAAAAAATAATGCAGATACAAAAAAATAGTAGAGATGTAGATTAAAAAATTTAGATCTAAAAATTAAATGTACAGATCTGAAATGATCATACCAATTTTGCAGATCGGTCCTTCGGGTGTCAATTTGCAAAAAAAATTGCATCAATTTTGACTATGGCCTAGGGTAGGCAAAATTATAGTCAAAATTCACCAAATTGACATGCTAGATGCAATGTTGAGGTTTGCTTTGGCTCTAGATGCTCTCAATGACTGTGATACTCCAAATTTGGGTCAAGGTGCTAAAGCAACAAGATGGTCTAGAACAACTATGTGAAGAGAAATTCTCCAAGCTCTCTGATACCATGTAAGAATTTGGTATATCTCTAATACCATGTAAGAATTTTCCTTAGGGAAAAATTCACCCAAATTCATAAAACTTGAACACAAGCACAACTATAGACCAAAAAGGAGTATGATCAATATATTAGAGTATATCTTCATACATTGCTTTATATTGTATGTGATGAATATACACACCAAGAGTGCCTGTATATAAAGGCCTCTCAAGAAGCACCTAAAATGTCTCTAGAAAAAACTAGGAGATAAGATAAGCATGACAACTAAGTTCACATCTTATCCATCATTCTAGAGGAGAGGATAAGAATGACAAGGTGTATCTCAAGTAGAGATGTTGTAGACACCATGTGCATAAAAGAGGTGTGAGCTCTTGTGTTGTCAACATGACAACTCATAATAGTATGCATACTCCTAGGTGACTAATAAATAAATAATAAAATAATGCATTAACTGAAGTAAACTTAAGTAAGTGTAAATAGTGATTAATTATTTACACCAATAGTTTTCACCATATGATGAATTTATTTCTCTTTACTTTTGCTACCAAGGTGCCTCATTACTAGAATTCACCAAGACAAATTTTTAAATTTTTCATTTTTTCATTCTTTTTTTCAAAAAAAATCAAATCTTTCTGATTTTTTTGGAAGAAGTCAAGCTTTTTAGATAATGCTACTTGAAATTTTAAAGCATGACATGTAAAGAATTTGAAAGGATATGCTCAAAGATGTTGATAGGGAAAGGAAGATGAAAGATAAAAATAGAGGATATGGCTTTATCCAAAGCGAGTGAGATTGGAAGATGGAAATAAAGGTGAGATCAACATCAACACATACCTTGAAGGGTGGTGAGAGGATGAAGAAAAAATGAATGAAGGAATACATGAAGGAATATGGTGAGTAGATAAAAGAGGTTGTAGTTTAGGTACATGGAATGGAAGAATGCTTTTGGAAGAAGATGATGTGAAATTCTTTGGAAGCTTGAATGTCAACTTCAATTGTTGTTCAACATTAGACTCTCTCAAGAGAGACTTTGAAATCCATACAGCCATAGGCCTCTTTTCTTTTCTTTTTGATGATTTAAAGATAATATCTTCAATGATGGATTTTGGAACCCATACTTGTCTTATAATTTTTTTCTTAGATATCTCTTTTGACTTTATGCCCCCATGTCAATTAGAGGAGACATGGTGGTTTTATTTTTTATATAGATTCTTGAATTGCTTCTTTTTCTTGTATTGGACATTCAAGTTACTTCTAAAAGACTTGGGACTTGTGGAAGAAGAATGATAATATGACTGGTTTAGGTGAGTTTGTGGATGAAAAGGATTCAAGGATATTCATCTACGTTGATCTTGAGGAAAGATAGGAGATGGAGGGACGTAAGGGCCCAAGATGGATGATGAATTAGGAGAGTTGGGAGGGGAAATTGAAGGGACATAAGGAACCAAGATGGAAGGAAGACATAAAGCATTTAGAATTGGTGGGGCAGATCCAAAGATGGATGTGGAAGATACAAAAGCATAATCAATAAGTTCACCAACATCTATATGACAATCAAGGACATCAACATCTCTAGAGTGAGCATTAAGATATTTAATAGGAACATGAATATCTTGAATAGGAGCAACTTCTTTGATAGGAGTACTTGAAGCTTGAGAAGACATAGGAAGAGTAGAAAGTGGAAGGGAACATGGAGTGTTAGAATAAGAAGATGGAAGACTTTGATCTTGACAAGGATCTTTGGATAGCATAAGTGTAGATTTTTTCTCTTGATTTTCAATAGGCTCAACATTGGAAGTAAAAGCAGTATTTTTAATAACCTTAATGGAAGTATCATCTTTGGAAGGCACAACTATATTAAGTTCATTTTTATTGTCAAGAAGCTCAGCAGTGTGAGTAGTAGCTCAATCTTTCTTAGAAGAAGACTTAAGACAGGGTGGAATGAATGAGGAAAGGCACGAAGGATCAAAATTACCATGAAATGAATTAGAGACATTATGAAAATAATTGGATGACATGGAGGGTTCTTGGTTGTGATATTTTTTTATATTCTTTTGTTTATCATTTTTAGAGTCCTCTCGATATGAAGCTACTCCTAAGGAGACTCTCCAAGCATAATATCAAAGAATCCAAGGTATATCTTTTTCAACAAGGATGGTCTCTAACTCACTAACTCCAAACAAGGTCACTTGTGAAATTAATGATCACTAATTCAAGAGGTCAAAGCACAATAATCCAAGGTGCAAACAAGCTTCTAAAAATGGGGTAAGTAGCCTAATCTGAACTAGATCAACCTAGGGAGATTGAAAATAATAGAACAAAAAATAAATTTGATTCTAAAGTATCAACTCAAGAACTTAGATTTTGTTCATTTTAAATTTCTAACTAGGTGTATCAAAATAGATTTTTAATCATGAACTAGGCATGCAAGACAACAATCAAGGATTTCAAAAAAATGTCTTCAAACAATGAGCAAGGTACAAAGCAACCTTGCACATGAACATGAATAGTTTGTAGTCTCAATCTAATCCATAGAACCACTATTGTGTATGTTCTCAAAATATTTTTCAATCATGTACATAGTCCTAGAATTTTTTTTTTGGCAGCAATATGGTTCTTAGTAATGTTCAACTCTGTAACTTTTGCAATCTATAGTGGGTGAAATCCAATCTCAGCACACTAGGGTTTTGACATATTCTAAGAATTTAATCAATCAAAGATACTAAGGAGATCTGACTATAGGAGTTGATGAAATCCAACTCTATAGTCCCCAAGATCATCTACATGCAAAATAACTTGTCAAAGAGAAACCAAGAAGGAAGAGGTGGAGCTTGGAAAAACCTTAAAAGGACATGAGAAAGAAATAATGCAAAATAATGAAATTGTATTTAAAATGAGAATGCAATGTGAGATCTTAAAATACATTGAGAGAGCCTAAATATAAAGGCCTCATGGAATCTTGTAGAAAAAGTTGGAAAGAGGTAGAAGATAAGGTTGACAACTAAGCTTTCTTCCATAGAAAGGTGGAACATACTAGAAGGAACAAACTCTTGTGTTGTCCACAACTCATCACTACATGCATAAAATACTAAATAAATGCATTGACCTAAGTAAGCTTAAGTAAATAGAATAAATAATAATAAATTAATTAATTATTTACTCTAGCACCCCCCCTTAAGTGCAACTTAGGGGAATGCCTTAAGCTCACAAAACTATGATGAAAATGCAAAATGGGTTCTAGCAACAGGGCCATGTTAGGTACCCATGTACAATGCAAAGAGATGCAACCTTTTTAAATAGGGAAAGAGAGAAAACCACATGGGAAAAACCCTCCCCCAAAAAGAGGTAAAAACCTAGTGAAGAACTGAAGAAGCCTCCAATTAGGGATTGTCCCCTAAAATAGAAATAATGAGTGATCATGAAGAGCATCACTGAAGCATAAAAAGCCACAAAATTTGTCATTAGAAAGAAATTGCTAATTTGAAGAACCTCTAAGGAAGAAGAAGGCATGAACCAAGAATGTCTATATGGTAGATGATCCATCTCACCAAAATGCATAGGTAGCCAGCCCCTGTAATCACTTCATATATAGGATCAACCACTAAATACATAGTTCACACTATCGAACCATCAAACCAAGGATGCATTAGAACAACAACATAACCTCCCCTTAATGCAGACGAGGTGAGATGATAGGCAACTTAGAAGGTGGGCCAAAAAACTTCTGTAGATGAACCAAGAATGATGAGAGAGGGAAGAGGTACAAACACTTATAAAGACACGGTCACAATGACATTGCATGAGGCTAATGTCATGGAAGGGACACTCAATTGACAAAGGGAGAAGGCCTAAAATAGTAAACAACTATCCCCCCATGGTGCTTTATAAAAATAGTGCAAGTACAACTAACTCAAAAACAATGTTCATGAACCCAAAATGCAAAAGTGGCACTTTATCTCAGTGCGTATACAAAAGAGCTTAAAAATGATGTCTACAATGATCAAAATAAGAAAAAGCTAACACAAAAGAAATGACAGCTCAAAACAAAAGAAACCATGCTAGGAAAATGATCCTCGGACCTAAAACACCCAAGATATCCACCATAGAGAAAAAATGCTCAAAACATGATAGAAAGAGCATGGACCAAAATCTAAGAAAAAAGACTACATTTTTGAAAAGCTAACAAAACCAGCTTTCCAAAAATATAACGTTTTCAAAAAATGACATGAGATGCAAAAGATATGCATGCTAGAGTCAAAAACACAACTTTGGACTTCAACTAAAAAAATGGGCAGCAAAAATGCATCAAAACATAAAAATACCTACACCAATGTCTCTGCTGTCTCAAAACTAGCTTTCTGGTGCTTCTTTTAGATCGGAAAAATACTTCTGTATGCTCAAGTTAAGGCCAAAAGGCTGCAAGTAGGTCAAAATGACCTTGGAGAGGTGCGAGAGGCACATGATGTAGTGCTGATGTCATGATGATGTTAGCAAAATGCTATCTTAAATTTGATGGCTAGACAACCATCACTATAAAAAAGAATGCCACATGGAAAAGTTGACGTGGCAGGGGGGACATGGCGTGTCCATGTGGCAGGTGCCACATGGCACCTAGGCCACATGTAACCCCCACGCTATGCCATGTGGCAAAACTGACATGCAGGCTATTGTAGTGCCCATGTAGGTGAGTGACTATTCTAGAGTGGAGCAGAGTGGCATAAAAGTGGAGCAGAACCTAGAGTAGTAGGAACTGATTGTGCCATCAGGGGAGCAGAGTTACAAGGAGGTGCTCAAGCACTATAGAAGTTGAGCCGAGGCAGAGAAATCTGAGGAGTGTTGTCAGAGGAGCTGAGTGATTTAGGGCAGTAGAAGGGCAGCTCTTCCAGCAATGAAGGGGCATAGGTGGAGCGCAGGTGGCCCCTTGGTGGCTGCTGGGTGGTGGCATGGTGGTGAGGACCAAAATACTTTTTAAAAAAAAATTTCGCTCAAAAATCTATACGATCCATACAAAACCTCCTACAACTAAAAATTATTTGCCTCCCAGAACCCTATCTCCAAAATTGAAAAGTTTTATATGAATCTTGATTGCAAATGGCCTTTTGGATCAAATGGCAGCATTTGTTTGGGCCCAAAGTGCTCCAAAAAAATGTTCTTCCCTCGGATTGAAAAAAAATGCACAAACAAACTAGGGTTTGTGTCTTTTAATCATGGCTTCAAAAAACCTTCAACAAAGTAGCAGCAACGAGGCTCTGATACCATGTAGGAGTTGATTAAATCCAACTTTGCAGTCACCAAGATCACCTACATGAAAAATAACCTATCAAAGGGAAACCAAGAAGGAAGAGGTGGAGCTTGAAAAAACCCTAAATGGACATGAGAGAGAAATAATGTAAAATAATGAAATTGTATTTACAATAAGAATGCAATGTGAGATTTGAAAATACAATGAGAGAGCTTGAATATAAAGGCCTCATGGAAGCTTGTAGAACAAGTTGGAAAGAGGTAGAAGATAAGGTTGACAACTAAGCTTTCTTCCACAAAAAGGTGGAACATGCTAGAAGGGAACAAACTCCTATGTTGTCAACAACTCATCACTACATGCATTAAATACTAAATAAATGCATTGACCTAAGTAAGCTTAAGTAAATAGAATAAATAATTAATAATTAATTAATTATTTACTCTAACACTGACAACCCAACAAAAGACTACAATTGTAAGGATTTTCCTCACAAGGACATTTATATAGTAGTTGCTACTACCACGCAAAAATGGCTATTACTGCTTGAGGTTCTGTTACATATTGTGCCCCCCGCCAAATATTTGATTTTTTTAAAATATTTTCCTGCCCAATGGTCACTTCCCGATTTAATGTTATTTTTAAAAATCTCAGGAATATCAAAAAAAATAAATGATCAAACCTTATGATATTCCTTATTTCCTAGGTTTATTTTTGCGGGCCCGCAAGTCCCCATCGTCGGATCTCAAAATATCCATGGTCAGTGCTATCTCACTATGGGAAGTTGCATGTTGTTTTGTCATAGCGACATAGCACCTTTTGGCCATGTGGCCAATGGGTCCTCCTTTCCTTTGTTGTTTCTCTGGTGCCAAGTTTTGCTAGATCCATGGTGGGCGCTATGGCACTATCAGAAAATCTGTGTTCCTTGTTGTTAGCGACATAGCGTCCGAATGGAAAAAGATACTGTGGCAACATCAAAAGGAAGGTGGGTCCCAAGCATGCCCCGTTGGATATCAGTGATGAAATTTGGCACACATAGTGGGACCTCATGCAACGTGGAAGGACGACCGTGCTTGGAACAAGGCTTTGATTTCTTGCTAGCTAGGTAGTTCGTTGATGTCAGTAGTTACCTAGACCCACGCCCCTTTCGAACACATGAAGATTTCCTCACCCTTGGATTAGTCTGGATTAATGATGGGTGCTATCTCGCTATGAGAAGCTATGAGGATATTATCCATAGCAATGTAGCACCTCGGTGATGCGTGGCATAGACGACATCATGGGCATGCCCTTCTCCAAAGTAATATAACGGCTCATCCTCGATGGCAGTTGTTAAGTGGGTCATAGTACAATGGTGATATTTCATTGGTCCACTCAGCCAACTCGGTGTGCAGTCATGCAATTTTTTTGATTACCATAGATCTAAGGAAAATTGACAGTGGACGCTATCTCACTCTGGAAAATTGCAAGGATATTACCCATAGCGACATAGCGCCATTGTGCCACATGGATCGATGGGGCCAAGTCACACCAAGATGAAGATGCTAGGTGGTTGCTAAGTGGTTCATAGGCCCAGGTTTTCAAGTTTCTTTTAAGGAGATAGTGCAATAATATGGTGAGTCTTCACGATCATTAGATTAGTCTAAATCCATGGTGGGCACTATCTCGCTATGGGAAATTTCTCAGAGGATACGCATAGTGACATAGCACCTTAGTGACACATGTCCCAGTGGGTCTAGTGGAGGCAATAACAATTAGATGCATTGGCAGTTAATGTGACCATCGCAGTTGGAGTTTGAGAAGATGACACAATTAGTAATGAAAGAGATGGTCAACCATGTAGGACTCTTGCAAGGTGGTAAGATAAAAGGAGGTTATTGGCCCACATAGCCCATTTTGGATGTAGAGTTTAGTTGGCTTGCTAACCCTGCTATTTTAGGTGCTCAAGAATGAAGAAAGCTAGGATTTTTTATGTGATTTGATCTTTGTGATCAATGCCACCCACTCTAGAATGAATGTTGAATACAAAAAAGCACTCCACTACCCCCAGTTGATCCATCTACCTGATCAAGACAATCAATGGCACCATTTTCATCCTCTTAAGGAATTATTTGACATAGAAGATCAGATATCATTGCATCTGGATCCGTATCCAGATCAGATTTTCTTCATGATTGTTCTCTGCAAGACTTAATGGCAGGTTTTTGCAAAGTAATTATAGTTGGAGGACATCCCAGTTATGCCTGAGCTATAAAGGCAAAATTTTATGAATTTTGTAGGGTCGACCTTTCTCTATTTTCTCTGTTATTGCTCTACAAATTCTCAGTGTAAATTCTCCTGTGCCTCTGAACTACATGGTTTTTTCCCTGATCTCTTTTAGCCATTGGTATGAGAGTGCAAGAACTCTTTTCCTCTTACTGGTGTTTTGTAGAGATCTATGATCTGCATGACTGTATCTCCTTGGCCTATGAATGATAATATAAGCGAATCTATCTTTTCTTGTGTCATTCATCTTGGTCTTTTGATATGCATGTGATTATTAGAATAAAGCAAGTCTGAATGTGTATATCCTTAGTTTCATTTTGGTTCAATAGTGCATATATGGGCAGAGTTTGGTCCGAACACTCTATTTTGGTGCATCACCTCTTTAGATTAGATTAGGTAGATTTTCTTTCATGCTCTCTTTCTCCCTTTTCCTCTCCAAGAGTAGTTAGGTGTTCCTTGATAGTAAGAGGAAGCCAGCCTTCTCTAGAGACTCAACCTCACAGTTCAAGTCCCACAGCTTGGAGGTTTTTTCCATGTTTCACTAGGTTGTCCTCATGCATAGGCTTTGGACAAGGGTTCAAACCTTAGTGACAACAGTTTTTGGCATGCTCGGTGGGACAAATTTTTTAGAAAATTTCAAGCCTATTGGTGTCAAAAGGGAAGATTTCAAGATCAATACCGAGGAGATAGTACTAGCTTCGGTGTTTAAGCCTTCAAGAGGCTCATTCTTCAAAGTACATGGCAACTCTGAGCTTCAAATACGTATCTGGTTCTAGACCAAAGTTGCAGTGATTCATGCCTAGAGCTAAAACAAGGGCATCTTCTAGATGTAAGTTTTAGTATAAAGAGCTTTCATTTTCAAACCCTAGAAGAAGGAAGACTAGAATATCTTTATCACCAGTTAGGAGTGCAATAGTAACAAATACACCTACAAGATATATCTCTAGTCCTCCTACTATTAGATCTCAGCCTAGACTGCCATCAATACATATCAATAGATCAATTGTCTATATGGCATTGCCTAGAGCTCATACTTTTGCCACCTTTAATGGTGGGAGCCTTCTCTTATCAGCCCAAAGACATGACATACCAGTAGCTACCCTCAAAAGTATACCAGAGTTTACTGGTGAAACTTGTATCTCTCCCTCAGAACACATTCAAGAGGTTGAAAATGTCTACAATATCCATGGTATTATAGAGGATGATGTTGCAGTTAGGCTCCTAGCCTCATCCTTGAAAGGAAAAGCACTACAATGGTATAGAAGTTTAGCTCATGGTTCTATAACAGATTGGGATAGATTAGGAGCAAGATTCTACAAACATTTTGAGGATAAAAGTGACTATTTGTCAATTTTAGAGTAGTTGACTACTATAAAAAGAGCCCCCCATGAATGTATGATTGATTTTAATTATAGATTTTAAAAGACATGGGATAGAATACCTACTTTAGTGAAGCCTACCCCTGGTAATGCCTTCTTGCATTACCTTAGAACTTTTAACAGTGATATTGCCACTACAATCAAACTATGGGAGGAGATACCTTGCCTAATACTTATGACATAGCAATAAAATCAGAGAACATCCTAATACAAGGAGGTAAACTAGCTCCAAGGCCTCCTATGCCTTTCTTCCCTGATGTTCCAAATCATCAACCAGCAATGGCTCCTCTTTCCACAACTTCTACATCACAATCCCTTGTCCTAGTCCCTCAAGCTTCCACATCTTCAAATGGGATAGATAAAATCAAAGAGATGATGCAATCTCTAATGTAGAACATGGATAAAAGAGAAAAGAAGCTAGAGAAAAGATTGCAAGATTATGGGAAGAAGGTGGAGGATAACTCCTCTATAATGTAGAAAGTAAGCAACAAGGTGGTGACTTTATAAAGATAGCAAGCTCAAGGTAGTAAGCCTCATCAATTGCAATATAAAACTCCAAGCAGTGGTAAGCCTCCAAATCCTAATCATTGGAACAATTCTTTTGATCAAAGTAGGTAGGGTGGCCATGCTTCAACCTCAAATGTAAACCAAAGTAGGGCCTTAGTCCCTCAAAACAATATGGCTCAAGATCAAGATTTTTATCCCTCCTATAACTACTCCTATGCCTATTGTATGTGTCAAAAGGCTGAATATTTTATGGCTTTGACATTCCAAGAACCTGCAGCAAAACAATCATACAAGGAGGACCAATTTAAAGATGCCTCAGATATGCAAAGACAGGGTGATTTCTCTTTTATGAATCATTAGATGGAGGAGCATTGTAATGTAAACCAGGATTCCATTGCTCATAACACTAGAAGCAAAAGAAGAGCTATCGAAGATGTTTTCCCTCCTCCTCCCAATCAGGCCGCAACTTCAAATGTGATATCTCATGAGAAAGCAACAAATAATCAATCAAGTACCTTTCAACAGCAAAGGAAAAATCATGGCAAAAAGGATGCAAGTGATCCTTAAGTTATTCAATCTCAACCTCATACAATCGCAGCTCCCAAGGGTTCTACCAAAACACCTTCTATGCCATTTAGTGTGGTAGAGAAAATGAAGAGGATGAATGTGAATATCTCTATGTGGGATGCTATTGCTACTATAACCATGCAAAAGAGGTTACTGCAGCAAGAATTGGAAAGAATTGAACCAAAGGATCAACCACCTAGTATGGAAAGTGCCACTAGCCTAGTACAACCATCAAGGGAGGTGGAAACAAGTAAAAAGGTTAGACCTCCTCCATTCTATGTTTCTCTAATTATAGGGGATAAACTAGTCCACAATTGCACGATTGATTCAGGAGCTAGTAGTTTAGTGATGCCTAGGTGTGTTGCTGATGCTTTGGAGATGAAATATGAGCCCATTATCAAGGATGTGTTATAGTTGGATGGTAGTACTATCAAGACTATAGGGATCCTTAAGAATGTAGAGATGGCCCTACATACATGCCCTGGTTGTACTGTAACTCAAGATATATCAGTGGCTGAAGTTAAGCAGCATTTTGCCATTTTTTTGTCAAGGGACTTCATGGCCCAAATAGGTGGTTACATATCTTCTGATTGGTCATATATTTTTTTAGAACAAGATATGGAGCCAAAGCTTCAATTAGAGCAAAGCCTCTAGCTCTCCATCATACTGAGCCCCACACCCCTAATCTCATCAACATGAATTGCACTATCCTAGAAGTGGATGAGAATGACATAGTGAATGAGCCCATCACTCCCCTAACAGAGATACCTGATTTTTTCTTGGATGAGTTGGCTAATGCATATCAATTTGATTCTACATTAGAAACTCTTGAGACAAGCCTCATTACATATTGTATATTGGAGAAAGATGCTCTAGTTCCCAATCTTGTGGGTACTAAAGAAGATATGAGTGGGATATGGAGTATGTACTTTGATGGATCAAGGAATAAGAATGGATCAAGGGCTAGTGTGATGTTAATTTCTCCTGCACAAGTAAGGTACTACTTCTCCTTTAGGCTCCAATTCAGTTACACTAATAATGTGGCCGAGTATGAATCCTTGATTCAAGGTATTCTACTTGCTCAAAAGAGAGGAATTCAAGCCTTAAGGGTGTATGGAGATAGTGAGTTGGTGGTTAATCAAGTGAGGAATTAGAATACCACCAAGAATGGTTTACTCAAGTCTTATAAACATAGGGTATGGGATTTTCTTGAAGGTTTCAATGCATTTAATATTCAAAGCATCCCTAGAAAGGGAAACAGACATGCTAATAGACTTGCAGCAATAGGTGTATCTTATAATGTGATAGGGAATCTCGAGGAGGAGTAGAAGAAACAAATTAGATTGGTAGTAAGGCCTGCTATCCTTGATAACAACATCCATTGGCAAGTGTTTGAGTCTGATGAGAAAATTTTTAGCTTCTTGCAGAATGAAGCAGAATTTTTAGGTAAAAACCAGTTAAGACTGTAGGATCAGTATGGTGATCAAATCATCAATCTCAATTCTAACAAATTACCTCAAGGTCTCATTACCTTAGAGAGTGTTTTCAATCCTGATGATCAAGCAAGAGGTAGAGACATGAACCTAGCTATTGATGAAGATGATCATGTTCCAGTCATGGTTGCTGATGGAAAATCCTTGAACATGGGTAAGGTATGTTCTGAAATCAAACAAATTTTTTTATTCATCTATGTCAAGAATTTAGTGATGTATTTTCTTGGACATATGATGATTTAAAGGGCTTTGACCCAAGGTTGTTTCAGCATACCATAGATTTAATTAATAATGTAAAACCAGTAAGACAAAAGAAAAGGCTAGTGAATCCCAAGATTGAACCCCTAATGAGAAAAGAGCTATCCAAGTTGATTGAGGCCAATATATTTTTTCCCATCAAACACTCATCATGGGTAGCAAACCTTGTCCCTGTTAGGAAGAAGAATAGAGAAATTAGATTGTGTGTGGACTTTAGGGAACTTAACCAAGCTTCCCTTAAAGATCACCATCCTCTCCCTTCTATGGAGAAAATTTTGTCCAAAGTCAGTGGTTCAAAGAGATTTTCATTTCTTGATGGATTTTCTAGCTACAATCAAGTGCTGGTTAAAGAGTCTGATAAGTACAAGATTGCATTTACCACTAAATGGGGTACCTATGCTTATTATAAGATGCCATTTGGGTTAACCAATGCAGGTGTCACATTTTAGAAGGCAATGGAGATGGCCTTCAAAGGATTGATTAACAAGTTTGTCTTAGTTTACCTTGATGATATCACTATGTATTCAAAGGATGTAGAAGATCATTTTGATCATCTAAGATAGGTATTCTTAAGATGCAGAGAGTTTGGGGTTTCCCTTAAGCCAAGCAAGTGTGTCTTTACTACTAAACAAGAAAAATTATTAGGACATATTGTATCTAAAGATGGCTTGACCATTGATCCAAAGAGAACAAAAGCAATACTTTCCCTTCCTCTTCCTAAACACAAGAAAGGGCTACAATGTTTCTTAGGTAGGATAAATTTTGTGAGAAGATTTATCCCTAATCTTGCTACCATGGTGAAACCTCTTACAGCTATGCTCAAGAAAGGTATGGTCTTTGCATGGACCAAGGAAGGGAAGGAAATTTTTGAAGAGATCAAGGCAGCCATAGCCTTGGCCCCTACTCTCATGAATCCAAATTTTTTTAAAAAAATCATCCTTTATACCCTAGGTGGTGAGTCAAGAATTTCTACTATCCTGACTCAAAGAAATGATAAAGGTGACGAGCAACCCATAGCTTTCTTTAGTGAAGGGCTTAAAGAATATGAAGATAAATACAGCTATGTAGAGAAGCAAGCCCTTGTAGTCATCCGAGCTTTAAAGAAATTTAGACACCTCCTGTCTCATAATAAGATTCATTTGTTAGTACCCCATGCTAGTGTGAAGGATTTCCTTTTGAGCAAAGATATTAGTGAGAAAAGAGCTAGTTGGATTATTAAAGTGATGGAATATGATATTGACATTTAGATTACCAAGCTGGTAAGAGGGAGGGGGTTGTGTAAACAGATGTTATCATCTCAAGAACCTGATGAGGAAGCTGTTATGATACTGACAGAGCAACAAGAGGTAAGAAATAGCGACCCAAGGAGTTGGATGGATGATATGATGAATTTCTTATTAGGCAATGGATACCCTCAAGGATTAGATAGAACTAAAAGGAGATAGTATAGATTACAATCAATTCCTTATGTCATAGTTGACGGTGTCCTCTTTAGAAAAGATTTTAATGGAGCCCTATTAAGATGCCTTGATATAAACTAGGCTGAAAGAATGATCAAAGAACTTCATGATGGTCCTAATGGTGGCCACTTCTCAGCAAGGACAAATGCAATGAAGATCATGAGGGCTGATTATTACTGGCCATCTCTATTTCATGATTGTCATAAGTATGTGAGGAAGTGTGAAAAATGTGCCTTCTTCTCTGGCAAAAAAAGACTTGCAACTCTTCCCCTTCATCCTATTTAGGTGGGCCAGCCTTTTGCTCAATGGGGATTGGATTTCATAGGCCCTATCAATCCTCCTTCTAATTCAGGTCACAAATGGATTTTAGCTACTACAGATTACCTCACCAGATGGATAGAGGTAGTTGCATTGAAGGATGCCACTGAATCTTCAGTTGTTGAGTTCCTTGATGGAATTGTGACCAGGTTTGGTGCCCCTTCAACCATTATTTTAGATAATGCAAAGTCTTTTGTTGGAGCTCAGATGTGTGCATGGGCAGTGGATCATAATATCTATTTGAGCACATCCTCAAATTACTATCCTCAGGGTAATGGTTTGGCTAAGTCCTCCAACAAGAACTTGATCAGGATCATGAAAAGGCCAATAAAAGATAACCAGAGGTGTTGGCATAAAATATTAAAGACTACACTGTGGGCTGATAGAATAACACCTAAAAGGTCAATAGGGAATTCACCATTTGTGTTAGTCTATGGTAGAGAAGCAAGGCTTCCAATTTCATTGGACTTCCCATCCCTAGAGCTAGCTCATCAGCTAGAGTTGATTGAAGATGATGCCATGCCAATAAGAATGGCAGAGCTGATGGAGTTGGAAGAGAAGAGAAGTAAAACCATGCAGACCCCAAAGACACACTAGCAGCAGGTAAAAAAGAGTTTTGATAGGAAGGCTAGGGTCAAGACTTTCAGAGAAGGTGATTTAGTTTTGAAATGGGATGCAGATAGGGTGAAACCAGGGAGGCACTCAAAATTTGACACACTATGGAGTGGTCCCTATCTGATTGAAAGTTGTAAATAGGTCAATGCTTTCTAGTTAAGCAAGCTTGATGGTGAGATTCTGCCTATCCCAGTCAATGGGATCTATCTCAAGCCATGTTTCTAATTGTTTGAGATTCCATGTACATAGTTAGCTTAGTTTCATTTCCAATTTGTTCCCTACTTTTCCAAGAAGTGCACGAGCATAGGATTGTCTCTGTGAGACAACAAGTTTTTGCAATTTTGAAGGACGTAGAGGAGGAGCTTTGGTCTCTAGTTCTAGTTGTAGAGACAAGGGTTTAAAGGTTTTCCTCTCAAAGGTAGGGTTAGGGTTTCACAATGTATGCAGAATACATCTTTTGACTCTGTAACCCAATGGATGCATGAGGTCATTGATCTATGCATAGCAGGCTAGCATCCCATGCGAGTCACCAAAAATATTACATATTGTGCCTCCCTACCAAATATTTGATTTTTTTAAAATATTTTCCCGCCCAACGATCACTTCCTAGTTTAATGTTATTTTTAAACATCCCACGAATATCAAAAAAATTAAATGATCGAACCTTATGATATTCCTTATTTCCTAGGTTTATTTTTGTGGGCCTGCAAGTCCCCATCATCATATCTCAAAATATCCATGATCGGTGTTATCTCGCTATGGGAAGTTGCACGTTGTTTTGACATAGAGACATAGTGCCTTTTGGTCATGTGGCTAGTGGGTCCTCCTTTTCTTTGTTGTTTCTCTAGTGTCAGATTTTGCTAGATCCATTGTGGGCACTATGGCGCTATCAAAAAATATGTGTTCCTCGTTGTTAGTGACATAGTGCCCAAATGAAAAATGATACTATGATGACATCAGAAGGAAGGTGGGTCCCAAGCATGCCCCATTGAATATTAGTGATGAAATTTGGCACACATAGTGGGACCTCATGAAACGTGGAAGGATGACTGTGCTTGGAATGAGGCTTTGATTCATCACTAGCTGGGTAGTTTGTTGATGTCAGCAGTTACTTGGACCCATGCCCCTTTTGAATGCATGAAGATTTCCTCACCCTCATATCAGTCTGGATCAATGATGGGCGCTATCTCACTATGGGAAGCTACAAGGATATTATCCATAGCGACATAGTGCCTCGATGATGCATGGCACAGACAACATCATGGGCCTGTCCTTCTCCAAAGTAATATTATGGCTCATCCTTAGTGGTAGTTGTCAAGTGGGTCATAGTACAGTGGTGATATTTTATTGGTCCACTCAGCCAACTCGATGTGCAGTCATGCAATTTTTTTGATCACCATAGATCTAAGGAAAATTGATGGTGGGCAGTATCTCGCTATTGAAAACTATGAGGATATTACCTATAGCAACATAGTGCCATTGTGCCATGTGGATTGGTGGGGCTAGGTCACGCCAAGATGAAGATGTTAGGTGGTTGCCAAGTGGTTCGTGGGCCCAAGTTTTCAAGTTTCTTTTAAGGAGATAGTGCAATAATATGGTGAGTCTTCACAATCTTCAGATCAGTCTAAATCCATGGTGGGTGCTATCTCGCTATGGGAAATTGCTCGAAGGATACACATGGTGACATAGCGCCTCTGTGACACATGTCCCAGTGGGTCCGATGGAGATAGTAATGGTTAGATGTGCTGGCAGTTAATGTGACTGTCGCAGTTGGAGTTTGAGAAGATGGCACAGTTAGTAATGAAAGAGATGGTCAACCACGTAGGACTCTTGGGAGGTGGCAAGATAAAAGGAGGTCATTGGCCCATGTAGCCCATTTTGGATGCAGAGTTTAGTTGACTTGCTGATCCTACTATTTTAGGTGCTCAGGAATGAAGAAAGTCAGGATTTTTTATGCAATTTTATCTTTGTGATCAATGCCACCCACTCTAGAATGAATGTTGAATGCAGAAAAGCGCTCCATCACCCCCAGTTGATCCATCTACCTAATCAAGACAATCAATGGCACTATTTTTGTCCTCTCAAGGCATTATTTGACACAAAAGATCAGATATCATTGCATCTGGATCCATATCCAGATCAGATTTTCTTCATGATTATTCTCTGCAAGACTTAATGGCAGGTTGTTGCAAAGTAATTACAGTTGGAGGACATCCCAGTTATGCCTGAGCTATAAAGGAAAAGTTTTATCAATTTTGTAGGGTTGACCTTTCTCTATTTTCTTTGTTATTGCTCTACAAATTCTCAGTGTAAATTCCCCTGTGCCTCTGAACTACATGATTTTCTTCCTTATCTCTTTCAGCCATTGGTATGAAAGTGCAAGAACTCTTTGCTTCTTACTGGTGTTTTGTAGAGATCTATGATTTGCATAACTATATCTCCTTCGCCTATGAATGATAATATAAGTGAATCTCTCTTTCCTTGTGTCATTCATCTTGGTCTTCTGATCTGCACGTGATTATTAGATTAAAGCAAGTCTAAATGTATATATCCTTAGTTTCATTCTGGTTCAATAGTGCATATATGGGCAGAGTTTGGTCTGAACACTTGATTTTGGTGCATCACCTCTTTAGATTAGATTAAGTAGAGTTTCTTTCATGCTCTCCTTCTCCCTTTTCCTCTCCAACAGTAGTTAGGTGTGCCTTGATAGTAAGAGGAAGCCAGCCTTCTCTGAAGACTCAACCTCACAGTTCAAGTCCCACAGCTTGGAGGTTGTTTCCATGTTTCACTAGGTTGTCCTCATGCATAGGCTTTGGACAAGGGTGCAAACCTCAGTGACAACAGGTTCCTTCCACCTGGTTGACCCAATAAAGGAAATGTCCACTACAATTTAACCCTCTCTAGTCAATGAAGACTCACAAAGTTGTACCACATGGGGACTTGGTTTGGATTCAAGGGTTCCAAGTTTTTGATGTGCCCAAAAGGGAACAAAGCATACTCTAGCCTCTTTACCTTACCCAAACATAGTAAACAAGATTATTTGATAAGCTAATTTTAAATCACCTCAATAACTATTCAAAAAATCCAACAACAAATACCAGCAATCTCAAAAGAGAAAGGACTAATGGATGTTGAGGACAAATCCAAGTGGAATAGTGAGATAATAACAAATATCCTTCCCTACCTACAAGGGGATCTGTAATCAAGAAGAGCTTCACATGTAAAGCAAGTGAATGAAGCTTAGTCTCTCAAGATCTTCCAAATAATGTTCATAGGGCCTAATTACTATGTGAAACACAAATGCGTGAAAGCAAATCTAGATCCAATTTTGGAGCACCAAATGAAGTGTGAATCTTTGAAAGCATATAAAAGCACTCAAGCGAAACACATGAGATATTCATTTTAGTTCCAAATCTAGATGTTATAGAGATCCAAAAAAATACCTGGTAATCCTTGCAATGCATCTTTTCTCTATTGTACCTTTCATTTACGCTTGAATGCTAGCTTGCAATGAACAAAGCAACAAGCAAAACAAGTAAACACAAGATATGCATCAAATGTATGTCTAAAATATTAGTCTCTATTTAATTAAAAGTTTCATTAAATAATTCATCCATATTTAATTAATTAAGAGAAAAACACCTCTTTTAATTTAATTAAATATTTCATATTTAATTAAAATAACTTGCTCCCTTTTAATTAAATAAAATCTCCACTTAAATATCTTTTTATGATGAAAAAGGATATTAAATAAATAAAAATTAAACCCACTTGAAAAAGGAAATTAAAAAAATTAAAAATTAAATAAGTCTTTTATTTATTTATTTTCTCCACACTTAAATGCACATATTTAATTTCTCTACACTTAAATGCACATATCTCTAAGTGAAAATATTTAATTAAATTAAAAGAGGGTTTTTTCTCTTAATTAATTAAATATGGATTGATTGTTTAATTAAAAAAAAGGTTTTCTTTTAATTAAATGGGGACTCATTTTATTTAATTAAAAGGGAGATTTTCTTTTAATTAAATAAGACTTGGGATAAAATGAGCAACCTTAAGAAATATTGAAATAATTGAATTTGATCAAGGAATTTGATTTGAATTGATTTAATAAAATATTGAAAACTATTAATTCAAGAAATTGATCAATTGATCAATTGAATAATGGGGACCCATAGTCTAGGAGACCATTTTAGGGTGCATACAATTAAGATGGAACAAGATACCTTTAGTTTGTTCCCTAGTGATAATCAAATCTTTTGATTTTCTAAGAATCCTTCACATAGATCCATTTAAATTAAATATATATCTTTTTTTATTTAATGGTGCATCACTCAAAAAATTATACTTCATAGCTCAAACCCAATAGACATCATCACATTTTCCTTGTTATTCAATGCAATAAACCCTTTAGCTTTTACCAAATAGTAAGAATCATTACCAAATTGTATTGATCCTCCATTACTTTCCTCTATTTTAATTAATATTTTTTTATCACCAATCATGTGATGAGAATAGCTACCATGAATTATTTAATATCCATTGTGATTCATGATAGAAACTATTGACCTCTCACCAACTGCAAAGAGATCCTATTTATTTGTAACAAATATGATTTCTTATTTATCCGTACAATCAAACTCATTATTAGTAATACCTTCTTCAGCTAGATAACATACCTTATTGATCATCTCCTTGTATTTCCTTAATTTATATTTTCTTTTATTGTGAGCGCATATAGAAGCAATATGACCAATATTTATATATGAGAAACACTTTAAATGTAATTTACCCTTATACTTACCATTTCTTCTATGTACTCTCCTAGGAATAAATACTTTCATCTATTCATGTTCTCTTTCTATATATAAAGTAGATTTATAATCATTAGAATAATGTGTTATTTTACAAGAATGATGAGAAACATCCTTTCCTTTCCTTGATGGAGCAAGAGTCAAAGATGATATAAATGCAACTTCAAACTTAGGTATACTATTATAAAAATTACTTAACTCAAATTTTGTCAACTTTTCTATCAATGCATCAAGAAGAATAGCTCCAATAGCTAAAGATTTAACTTTATGAGTAGCTAAAACCCTAATAGAAGACTAAGGTAATAAATATCTTTGTATCTTCTTGCCACATATTCTTCTTCATGAGTTTCACCAACACCTCTAATAGTAACAACTACATCCTTGTTCCTTTGAGTATACTACTCAACATTCTTATTTTTCATCATTCTCTAGTCATCAAACATTTCTTTTAGGCTATCCACCTTATCCTTCTATATATGTAAATATCCAAAATTTACCATCTTCAATTTCTCCCACATGTCATAAGAAATGTCTAGCTATTGAACATTGATGAGCTTTGCATCAGAAAGAGTACTTGTTATGGCTTTTATTATTGCATTATTCTCTTGTTATTCTCTTGGATGAGCTATAGAATGGTTCTTATAGGATAATTATACCTTCTAACATCATGATTCTATTACTAATTTACCATACCTTTGAGATAGAGCTTCATTATATTGTATAATATTGGATATTTCTCCCTTGTTAATCTAGTACCTTCATTTTGCATTATCTTTTGATCTTTGCCTCAAGTTATTAAGATCCATCATAATAGAGGACCAAATCTATGATACAAATTGTTATTACTAAGGGGTCAAATTACTAAGAGGGAGTTTAAATTAGTAATTAATTGATTTAAAAAAAAATCAACATCTTAAACCCTTATCTCAATTTAAACTTAATAACAACAAATAAAAGCATCAAACACATAAGCACATTCATAAAATAATAAAAAACTTGACAAAAATATTTTGGTCTCATGCAAAGATAACTTGGGTGAAAACCACAATTGGAATTAGTACCCAAAACTTGTGCACTCTTCTCTAGTATGCCTTAATAGCATATTACCCTATTAGGAGTTTATAAAGACACTCTTAAATGCCACTCAATTAAGGGATTTTACTACTACAATTATTAGGGAGCAAAAGGTAAATTATCTCCTAAAAGTATACCTCATTTTTCTAATTAAATCTAATGTAGCATAGACAAAAACTTTACTTCATACTTAACTGCCTCCTACCTTGATCAAACCTTCACATTCACAACCACCACATGATTAATAGAAAAATATTCAATCTTCATCAAATACATAATGCTTTTCTAACCCTAAAACATTCCACCACCTTAATATTTCCCTGACATGTTTTAATTATTTCAAACATAGTAGTCACATAACATGTGCCCAAATACACATCACAATGCACACAACAAATTTGCTCTACTGTTTCATTACAAAATTAACTTTACATTTGAATTTATCAAGAATAGTCAAATACATTTTGACTAAAAAAACCTTCCTTCTAAAAATATTCATAACACATCTATGTCAACCACTAGAATACAATATCACAATATCATTAAAGTATGTTACTACATGTTGAAAAACTCATTGACATTCACCATATCATCCATACTAGTTATTGATCCTCAATCTTCCATCTGTAACTCAAGAACACAAATACTTATGACCATTACCATAATATCTAATGATTATGTTCCACTATATCCTATGAATAATTGACTTAACTCTTCATATATTTGACAAAATAATCAAATCAACTAGTCTATATCAATAATTATTCTATTAGTTGTAGTGTCAACCTTCAACTGATCATAACTTACACAAATCCTCACATCAAGAGTACCAATCATATATTTGACATTCAAAGAAACCCCTAAGTATATTATAAATACATTAACTACTAAAACTCATTACAACATCATATTCATCACATTTATACTCAAAATCATGCTAGGAACACTAATTCAATACTTGAAGTCAATTATAATACAATAATTGAACATGATGCCACCAAACTTGTATCATGACAACTATATATTGTTAGAGTAATTATATATTTTCTAATTAACTCTAGTTTGCTTTAGCTAAAATTTAGGCATATAAGAATTAATTTTTTTATTAATTATTATCATGCAACCTACGTTAGTTACCTGTTAGGGTTTTGATCTCCTCTTATAAGGATTGATCTCTTTGTAATTTATTAATTCACTTTTGATAATAAAAATCTCTTTTTTTCTCATCAAGAATGTTTCATTTCTGGATTTAGGAATTCTAGCCTCCATAGCTTTTGCTTCTCTCTTTCTGTGATAGGTGTTTGTATGCAGGTGATTCTTAGGAGCTGTGGGGTTGATCTTTTATCAACTTCAACATGGTATCAGAGCTCCAGACCTTCATTAATGAGAGTTTTAACTTGGCTTTCATATCTATGTTTTTCCTTTTGAAGTTTCATTTTTTAGAGTTATTTTGTATTGAATCTAGGGTTCACTAATTTTTGGGTCACTTTGAGCCCAAATGAACATCACCATTGAGCTTAAAGTGCCCAAAAACCCCTATTTTCATATAAATATTGTCTAATTTGGATATAATTGGAATCTAAATCCAGATTGGGCATGTTTCTCAAGGCAAAGATTTTTTTATTTCTTTGCATGTAGATTAAGATTTTTGGCACAAAAATCAAGACTTTTCACACATAAATTAAGATTTTTAGCACGTAAATCAAAATTTTTGGCATATAAATTGAGACAGTTTTTGTTGCAAACTAGTATACTTCCCGAGGTAATTTTTGGTATTGGTGGGCACATTTTTTGTGATATTTGACATGGATCTTGAGACAATGATTTTTTTCTTTTTCCTTCCACCACATTTTTTACCTACATGTGCTTTTTTACCATAACTTGCTCATCTGAACTCTATTTTTTTCAAATGAGATATCGATAGAAAGTTGATTCTATGCTCATGATAATGGTGCAATTTATTTAGATTTTTTATGCTAGTTAGTGGCCTATTTTTTCTATCAAAGTTATAAGTTTTATTGTACACTCCAGGAGACATATCTTAAGACATTCTATTTTTTTAGATTCTGCTCTAGGCATATCCAATTCAGATTTTTATTTTTTTTGCATTTTGATGAATATCAAAGATTGATTTTGTTGTTTCAAATAATTTTTCATGGATTGTACTATCTCTTGTATCAACCTCATGTCTCTTTGTATTTTTTTTGACATCCTTTTGTAGTATTTTTGCAAATGCAATGAGATAAAGTGCCACTCTATTGCATTTCAAGATCTTGCACATCTTTTTGTTTTATTGTACTCACACTACATTATAAAGTGCCTTGAGGGGGTTCATTTTGGCCATATTCACCATCTTCCTTTTTCAAGTGAGTGTTCCCTCCATGACATTAGCGTCATGATGTGTTGATGACACATGCCATTATAGGTGTTTGTACTTCTTTTACAATCTTGATGTTCCTAGTTCTTCTTTCTATAAGAGATATTGCATTTAGTTTTAGTGTTCATTTCTTACCTCTTAGCATTATAGAGGCGTTATGTTGGTTCTATTTCTTTCTTGGTTCAATGGATGAGTTATGTATTCATTATTTGATCCTATGTACTATGTGATTGTAGTGGCTAGATACCTATGCATTTCATTGAGATGGATCATTTACCATATATACATCTTTCATTCCTTTTTTTGGAGGCCATGAAGATACCTTTCATCTTCAATTGATCAACACTTCAAACTTAGTCTTCTCTACTTGGTCATATTCTATACAGTGGAGGCTCTTCAGATCAACAATTTGGCATTTTTTCTAGCTTTATGCTTTAGTAGTGTTCTTCATGATCATCTTTTGTTCCTATCTTCTGGAACATTCTTCTTATCTCTTTTTGAAGTAGGATTTTTTCCTTGTGATTTTCTCTATTTCTCCTCTTTTCAAAGTTTTGATTATGCTTGGATACCTCATAAGGCCTTATTGTTGGGACCCAATTTTTCTTTGAGTAGTAGTTTCTAGGTTTTTAGCTACTCCCTAAGTTTATCTTAAGGGGGAGTGTTAAGAGTAATTAGATATTTTTAATTAACTTTAATTTTCTTAAGCTAAACTTTAGGAATATAAAAACTAATTATTTTATTAATTATTATCATGCAATCTAGGTTAGTTACCTATTAGGGGTTTGATCCCCTTTTATAAGGATTAATCTCTTTGTAATTTATTAATTCACTTTTGATAATACTAATCTCTTTTTTTCTTATCAAGAATGTCTCATCTGTGGAGCTGGGAAATCTAGCCTCCATAGCTTTTGCTTCTCTCTTTTTATGATAGGTGTTTGTATCTAGGTGATTCTTAGGAGCTATAGGGTTGATCTTTCATCAACTTCAACATATACATCACCTACCATCATTAAATTAGCTATGCCAACATGTTTCCCTTACATTTACCCTTAGGGGGAAAGATATTAATTGTATTATTTCTAAGGATCCAATTTCCTTAGTATAATAGCATTCATTTATCACTTGATATTATTTTCATGTAGGGAGTAATTTATTTTGATTCAAAAATTTCTATTATGCAAGAGTTGTTGGAGTTAGTTAGAATTTGCATGGAGATTGTTAACTAATTTTTTTTCATTAATACCAAATTTTCTAAGGTAAATTTATTATCCTAACAAGAATACTTATTATTGGTATCACTAAGGACAAGTTACTATTGGCATAAAAGGGTTACTATGAGAGTGTATAAGATACTATCAAAGACATTATTTGAAGCTTATGAGAGAAGTTTTGACATGGAATTTACTTTAAGATTTGTGGTTAGGATTGTGTTTAGGGCTGGCACATAAGAGATAATAAAAGGAACTTAAAGAGAAAGAAGGAAAATGGAAAACAAGAAGAACAAAAATAGAGAGCATCATAGTGAAAGCACAGAGGAACAAGAGGATCTGATAAGCTTAAGGAAGAAGCATTCAACATGTCAATTAATATTGTATGATACTTAATTGGATTTATACAAGATTTGTAAAGTCTTTCACAAGACAATCAAGATTGTTTATGAACTTTATTTAAATCCTTTAATCAGGTGAATGCCTAGACTAATAGGGTTAAATCTCTTAGCTGAATAGTCTTAACATGCTAAAGATACAATTAACATTTTATCAATCACTCCT
This sequence comes from Cupressus sempervirens, assembly GCA_028749045.1. Taxonomy (NCBI): domain Eukaryota; kingdom Viridiplantae; phylum Streptophyta; class Pinopsida; order Cupressales; family Cupressaceae; genus Cupressus; species Cupressus sempervirens. The sequence continues at coordinate 245,377,989 of CM053788.1, read as the reverse complement.
CACAAGGACATTGTCAAATATGAGCTAAAAATATCACTAATGATCACTTAACAAAATATGATTACCTGGTTATTCTAGCTACTTTCTATCAAGTTTCTTGCTCAACTTCTTGGATCAAGTCGTTAGTGTTGTAAGTTTTTGAGCACTCTTGAAAAACCACTTGCTTATTCAATCTTTTATAAGTAATTGTTCTTTACTATACAAACTCTAAATCTAATTTTTTTTATTTCATCCTATTAGACTAAGAAATATGCTTACATGTTGATTGTAACTAGGTTCCAAGTTGGTCAAGAAAGTCATCCTTCATTCACCTCTAATAAGTTGGAAGAGGCTAACAAATGGAATAATCCACTCTATAATTTTGAGAATCCTTTTGATACTCCCTTTGATACACCTAGGACTAAAGACAATGTGTCACTCACCATGCATCCTAAGGAAAGGAAATGCCACCTCTAATAAGTTGGAAGAGGCTAACACATGGAATAATCCACTCTATAATTTTGAGAATCCTTTTGATACTCCCTTTGATACACCTAGGACTAAAGACAATGTGTCACTCACCATGCATCCTAAGGAAAGGAAATGCCACCTAGGAGAATAAGTATGCCAAGAAAAATAAATACTACAAGAGGCTATATGTAGTCGATGCTCATGCACATAACATTGAAAATAGACATGAACATGGTTACTATAGAAATACTTTTGAAAACATTCCTCTTGGTGGAAATGATTGAAAAAACATGCCACCAAGATCTCCTAGAATAAACATAGGAGCATGTCTATCACCACCTAGACACTCATAGTCTCATTATGAAAGTGAGGTCAACGATGAAATCACTAGCAGAGATCTTATGAGATTTCAAAAAGATGAGGTTTCCCAAAGGTTTATGTTAAAATCCTTAGAAAAAAATGGTGACCAATATTTTCAATATATGGCAGTTAAAGGATGGAAAATCCCTCATGACTCTAATGTACAAAGAATCATCCAAAATGAGAACCTATTGAGGCTGAAATATTGAGAGAAGAAATGTGAGAGCTCAAAAATCAACTTGTACAATTACAAGTCCCCAAAGAACAACCTAAGAATTCTTTTATAGAATCTATATGTTCTCTTCCATTTGATAGAAGTATATAAATGATCCCATTTTCTAGGGATATAGAGGTTCCAAAATATGACAAATATAATGGAAATTGTGACCCTCATGATCATTTAAGATACTTCTATGCTCTTAGCATAGATTTTATGCATGGAGACACTTACCTCATGAGGTTGTTTCCTAGGAGCTTGAGGGCCCAAGATATAGAATGGTTCACAAAGTTGTAACCTCCCTCAAGTAATTTGATGAGCCTTCATAATGACTCATTCAAAAATATTCATGCAAAAATCAACATCCTATCACTATGCTAGACTTGTGAAACATTAAAAAAAAAACAAGGTGAGCCTTTTGCTACATACCTCCAATGTTTGAGATATTTACAGTCAAGGTACCCTTGATAGATTCTTTAAAATGAGAAGATTGACATCTTTGTCAATAAACTTGTAGCTAAATTGTACTTTGATCTTAGAAAAAAATTGTTGACATCCTTCAATGACATGATTAGAAGTGCTTACTCTATTGAAGATTTTGTCATTAACAAAGGTTATATTATGCTAAACAAAGAAAAAATGGCAATGGAAATGACAAGGATAAAAAAAAACCTTAGAAAAAGAACAAGTATGTTGTTAATGATGGAGTAGTGGATGCTCCTAAAACTAAGGAATCAACCTTCAACATCTCTAATGTCATCTATGCTACCAAACAACAAGAGAGTTCAAAGTCTCAAACCTTTGACAAAACCAAGAAATCATCCAAACCAAAGTGTGTTTATACACCAATGGTAGAATCTTATGAGGTGGTCTTAAAGACCTTGCTTGAAAACAAGCTAATCATGCTTCTAGATAACTCTCGGCCCTATAAACCACTCGCCCAACCTAATTGGTGGAGAGATGACCTCTTTTGCAACTATCATAGGAGTAAGGGGCATAACACTAAAAATTGTTTCAAGCTCAAGGATGTTATTCAAGACCTCATTAATGGAGGAAAAGTTGTAATAGATGGCCTAGTTAAAAATTATGATCACAAAGCCTTCAAAAAACTATTATTGAATATGAAAAAGGGGAATCATCTCATGCTAATAAGAAAAATCATGATGCAAAGATTAATTACACTTAAACTAAAGTAGGCAATGTCATAAACATGCTCAATCTTGTTGAATATAATTACATGATGAGTCCTATATTTGACAAGGAACCCAACTATGACACTAACAATGAAAAACCTAATGTATTCTTGGTAATTCTTAAGGTGGTAGAATCATCCTCTCCACATGGTGAGACACTCAATGTTGTCACTAGGGGACAAGCCAAGGTTGTCCTCAAAGTTGAAAATGATCCTAAGAACACCTCATCATCCAAACAAGTGGCTACTCTAGCTATATCCAATTATGATCTTGTTAGTTAGTTACAATTAACCCCTATGAAAATTTTCATCTTTGAGTTGTTAGAATTGTCTCCTTTGCACAAGGAGATTCTAGAAAAATCTTTATGACTAGCCAATGTTCCCATGAATATTAACATTGAGTAATTTCAAGCTATGGTCAATCATATTTCCTCACCTCACTATTATGCATTCTCTAAGGAAGATGAAAAATCACTTAGTCATCCCCATAACCTAGCCCTCCACATTGAAGTCCAAATCTTTCCTACTCACATCCATTGAGTCTTGATAGACAATGGCGCTAGCTTAAATATTATCTCCTTTAGTGTCATCCAACAACTTGGCATGTCTAAATTTGATATTGATCCTAGATGGAAGGTCACCACCAAAGCATATGATGAGGTTGAATGACCTTATAAATCCATAATTGTGTTTCCTATATGTACGGATCCTATGGAAAAAGGTGCAATATTTCAAGTCTTAGACATCCTACTACCATACAATCTATTGCTCAAAAGACCATGGATCCAATGTATAATTAGTGTATAGAATTCCCATTCAATAGTATCAAGATCATTATTCCAGGGGACAATTCAATGTCTATCAACATGCTCACTACTACTAAAATGCTAGTCTCCCATAATCACTCTTCTTATGAGATCAAACCATCCCTCAAGGCATGTGAACAAAAGTTGAAAATGATGAGCCTTGGTATGGGAGAATACACTCTAGATTCTATTTTTTCTTTGACAGTTTCTCCTAGATCTTATGGGAAACCTTCTAAGAAAATAAAGCCCTTAGCTTCTTATATGACCATCTTTGGAAACTTTATTTAGTCCTCTATTCCTTTAGAAGAAAAAAAATGAGATCGAGTTGTAACTGAATGGATTAATAGGGAAGAATAATGTATTGAGGAGGTTACTGTCACTATTCCTATATCACCCAAATGCTATGGAAAAGGTTATAAAATCTTGAAAAATATAGGCTACCATGGCAGGGTATCTGTAATTTGTAATGAAAATGATCTCAAAGAGCCCCTAAGTCATGCAAAAGGACAAAAAATTAGAGATACTTCTGGTCTAGGCTTTGGGATAGAGGATGAATTACCAGGGTTTGATAGAAGGGCCCAAATAACTAGTGAATTAGAGGATGATGATCCATTGCATGCTACTTTCGCTACTCTAGAGGAAGACTTCATGGTTCCTATTGTCCTCCTTTAGGGAGAAGAAATAATGATCACAAATAATGATTCAAAAGCTTCTACATCTAGACAACACAACTCTAATGAATCTAACCATGAAGTTCCTAACAAGGGAAGAATTAGAGAAAAAATTGCTTGATTACTAGCTCAAAACTAGAGTATAAATTCTAGTGAATATAAATTAAAATCTCTCTTAGATGATTCTTGTGACTCAGGAGTAGATTTCATACATGCCTATGTCACCCAACCAAACATAGTAAATGAGTCTAGTCTAGGATCTAACAAGTTTGGTTCACAATTTTCTCTAGTGAATCACATTGATTCCTCCTGGTCTTCTCCTAGTTTGGATCCCTATGGAGAGTTTTCTATAGGCTCAAATTCTCATGTCACTATAGATAATTCCTTCCATATAAATAATCTTGAAGCTTCCACTTCCCTCTCACTCATCCATCCTAGTCACACAAACTATTCTATTTAACACCAAAGGCCAGAGCTACCATCTTTTCAAAATGAGTATGAGATTGTTTGCTACCTAAATACCATTGAACCCATGATATCTTGCACCAAAAAACCAAAAATTAAAATGATAAAAATAGATATCAAGTACATTAGTCAAAAAATAAAGAGAAAAAAGAAAAATAATCATTTAGATGGTAAAAACCACTTTGTGGTGGTGTCTGAACCTCAAAAAAGTAAAAATAAAGATATACATAAGGGTGAAAACCTCTTTGAGGAACCCGGGGATGAGGTGCTTGGTAGTTTTTAAAGATATTTCCAAGATAGATATTCAGTTCTCATTTTACCTACATATCCTATCAATATTGGTATAGAAGAGTCCCCTAAGATTATTCGTGTTGGTTATCATTAGCAACTGAGGAAGAGTATAAATTCACCAAGTTCTTCCAAGAAAAGAAGATAAACTTTGGATGGTCTTATTTAGATATGCCTAGCTTAGACATAGATCTTATCATGGATCACTAATCTATTTCTCCTGGTATCAATCCCGCCAAGCAAAAATTGAGAAAAATGCACCCTCATGTGGCATTGCTAGTAACAATTGTGCCTAAAACATTGTTAAGTGCAGAGTTCATCTGAGCTATTGACTATGTTGAATGAATCTCAAACAATGTAGTTGTCACAAAACATAGTAAGTCCATTCATGTGTGCACATATTTCAAATATCTAAACAAGTCATGCCCTAATGATGATTTTCCACTTCCCAACATAGACATGATAGTAGACATGATAACAAGTTATGAAATACCTATTCTTTAATGGATGGATTTTATAGATACAACGAAATTAAAATTTCCCCTGGGGATTAAGGGAAAATGGTTTCACATGTGCATGGGGTGCTTTCTATTGGAATTTCATGACCTTTGGGTTAAAGAATGTAGGAGCCACTTACCAAAGAGTCATGACTACTATCTTCCACAATATGATGCATAAGAATATGGAAGACTATGCTGATGACACATCAGCTAAATCCAAGAAAAGAGATACACACCTTGATGACTTGAGTTTGATATGGACAACATGGAACAATTTCAACTTAGGTCAAATCCCAAAAAGTGTTCTTTTGGTGTCACCTCAAGAAAGTTTCTAGGATATATTATATCTACAAAAGGCATAGAAGTTGATATAGAAAAGGTGCAAGTCATTATGGAAATGACTCCTCCTAAGAACATTAGGCAACTAAAAAGTCTTCAAGGATATCTTCAATCTATTAGGAGGTTTATATCTAGCTAGTTGATAGAGAACAACCATTTAATAAAAACTTGCACAAAGGTTCCAAATGTATTTGGAATGAGGAATGTCAAAAGAGCTTAGATAAAATAAAAGGATACTTGGCTAAACCTCTAATATTGATGTCATCTATACTAGGGAAACCTTTGATTTTATACATACTAGCTATAGATTCTTCCTTAGGAGCATTACTAGCACAAAGTGATGAAAATGGAAAGGAACATGTTATATACTACATTAGTCACACTTTGGTGGCTTATGAAGTAAATTATAACAACATTAAAAATGCTTTTCTTAGTGGTATTTGCATCCTAGAAAATTATGTAATGGAACTTGCAATAAAGAATATAACCTTTTCCACATAACCCATAATAGATCTGAAATAAATATACAACTGAAATCCACATGCAAGAGAAAAGATAACCTACCCACACAAAAAATGTGACACAAGATATACCTAGGGAAACCATCATTAAGGGAAAAACCTAGCCTCCAAAAGAAAAAAAACCTTTGCAATACAATCGTGGAAGTCTTCAAAGCCATAGCCACTACCAATCAATCCATGTGGACAAACCTGAATCCACACATCCCATGTCATGCTTCCAACCTTCACAAATCTTCCCTTGACTAACCTATCAAGCCTTGTCTTGCTCGACTCTTGCCTTTTTGCCTTTTCCTCTTGTCTCTACAACTATCCTTGTGGCTTCTTATATAGTATCAAGTCCCACAAAACCACCAAGAGGTATTACATAAACCATGTGCTACCTAACCCATTGACCCCACATTTAATATTTGACATTTAATTATTTTTCCCAATATTAAATAATTACATCAAATATTATCACAATGTTAGAATACAACTCATCAAGTATAGCCCATGGGAATCTTTACATGTTGTACATCCATCTAGGTGCTCCTAGATACAAGATTACATAATAAAATAAAATAAAACAATATACAAATATTATGCAATGTGTACAACACCCATTATCTCAACAATCTCCCACTTGTTGTATACATTGCATAGGTCAATTTATAGTCCCATAAATGAACAAGATAACAATCCCTCCTAGTACATCCACCATCATGGATCAAAGTACACCAAGTGCTCCATCATGGTACCTGTAACAAAATCAAACTATGATACTGAGTTTTTAGATTAGATTTTGTAAAGATTTTTGTCATCAACATTTCAAATCACACTCCATGATCCATCATCAGGATGAGAGAGCAAGAGATGTAATTAAGCACCCTCTAAATTTATCCAAGTATAACTCACCATGTATGATTTACAATGAATTCATAGAACTACAAATACAAATACAAATTATTTTAACCAAAAAGCACAAAAGGTTTACAAAAATCCACTCATAAATATGACGTAGATGCGAAGAAACTAAGTGACTAAAAGGGAAATAAATAGTAAATGACACAAAGTTCATTTACCCAAATGCTACATTACAAATAGAATGAAAACAAGGAATAAATATTCCATCTACTTGAGAAAGTGAAGAATCAAAGCTTCAGAGACATCTTAAAATCAAAACATATTTAGAAAATAGTGACACTAAAATATATTTAGAAAATTGAAATCTATACAAAGATCACAATCAGTGGAAAGATAACTGCCCAAACTCCAAGTTTTGGTGTGCAATTATCTCTCAAATCTCTCTTCTCTAAAATGTAAAATATTACAGAAATCTCTTTACATATTTTCATTAGAATCACCGTCTAGAAGAAATAGAAATTCCCTCCCTTACATTACACTTTAAATCAAAATTTTCCCCTTTCCTAACACAAAGTCCAAAAAAAGAATAAAAGCTCTGCTCTTCCACAACCCACAATCTACTTTCTTTCCCCTCTTCAAAGAACTAGAAAAAAATTGGAATCCTTCTTCCACCTTTTTCTGGCATATTTATTTCTATTTTCATGATGGTTACTAGTTATAACAATTGATTCCTTAAACTCCTTGAATGTCGGGTCTTTACATATTCTTGAGAAGTTTCTCATTCTTCCTCCATTATTTTACCTTTATGAGATAAATTTTATTGCAATTTTATGTTTATCAGTAACCTTTGAAAATTACTTCAATGAGACCCCTCAAATTTATAATGTCCTCATATGTCAAATAGCTTTCAAGGACTTTTAAACAATGTTTCAACACTTCCATTTGGTTGCATCTAATTTGGACAAATATATCAAATTAATTGATAGATGTCAATAAGTGATCTTTCACCTCGAGCCAGCTTTGTCTCCCTATGAATTACCTAAGTTTCCAATTCGAAGAAATGATGTTTTTCATTCATCATGAAGCCACACAGAAAGGTAGAAAGGGCACGAGTTCTAAAAATGATTCAACATTCCTTCAAAAATTTCTTTATCCCTATGCAAGGCTAGGTTGCATCTTCCTTGAGCTTCTGGAATCTGGATATGTTGTTATAACATGAAGGCTCTAATTATGTATTTTATTACCATTATACTTTTCATAAGTGGCATCTAGGAAAAATTCATATGTCACCAATAGGATACATCTAGGAGGGAAGTTCAGGGAGTTCATGACTTGGTACATTCTTGCAACATTTTGGTTGAATATCCATTCATTCGACATCAATATTATACAAAGCACATTATGTCCATCTCCACGTATTGTCACCTCCATATTCTAATCATAAGTGAGCATTCTACCAAGTCTTGCACTCAAAACCTATGGTTATACATGTTTTTATCTGAGCAAAATGACTCAATGCCATCTATTTGACCCCTATGAAAATGTTGCTACATAAAAATTTTGAACCTTTGTGCAAGTAGATGGGCTTCTACTCTAACATATTCTATGCAATCTTCCACATGCTTCAACTGTAGCTCCACAATGAATCCATTGCATCTATATGGGCTTCATTTTATCAAACTTTGTAAATCCACCATTTTCTATATCAATGCTTTCACATTGATGGTCTATGGATTCAAGGAATGAGGGGAGTATGATTTCTTCTCACTATGATTCTTCCTTTGAACAACTTCATTTCATGATGTTGTGACATGGAGTGCAAATTGAGTGTTGATGGACGGAATGGCTAGCTCATGCAATACTATACAATCTCCATAGAAATTTTGTCAAATAATTCACATGCACTCTAATGTAGGCCTGAGCATTAAATAAATGAAAGGTGAACTTGGTGAGGGGTCACTCTAAATCCCTCAAAACTTGATGGGTGTACTTATTGGTTGGGAAAGAATTTAGAATGTCTGCAATGTATGAACCTTTGATTTATCTCCATTGACTTGAAAGTCTTGTGCATAGATTTGTGTATGGAAGCACTTTGGGTTTTTGGGTTTTATCTGTGCTGATTAGTGATGACATAGTCATTCCACACTAAGTAAAAGTGTCTCCACCCTTGCATTGTTATGTCAATGACATCTTGCAAATCATTTTAAAAATTAGTGACACTTGTCATAGACATTCTTTATCTACTCATTAAAGCATAGGTTCACATATTTATCATTTGAAAATGATCTTTCCATGAAATTCCCTTTATTTGCAAATTTTAATGTTGAAAAGAGACCGAGGAATGTCGATGTTCATGAAGCAAGTACCATTGTAATATTTCTAATTTATATACCCCCATCCTTACTAATGGATAGAAATAGAGCGTTGAACCTCTTATGTTGCAAAATGTACTAGGCATAATCTTAGCACCAATGCCAACATTCAAACTATTCATATAGTTGCTAAACTAATAGAGCTATACCTCATAAATGAAGTGATATTCTTGTCTCTTGAAACTTAATTGGCATTAATAATGCAATCATGAGCATGGGCTATTGTCCTAATCTTGAAATCTAGACCATTAAATCTACATTTTAAATCACTAAATTAGAACAAAAACCCTATGTTGAACCTTGATATGACACTTGAATTTGAATCTACAATACAAGATTTGAATTATGAACCTTTAAGCTTTGAATCACTAGACTTTTGAAATATTGCACTTGCAATATGAACCATCTAAACCATCAACCATTTCAAATTTCTTTAAACCTTAGTTCAAAGAGGTTCAAGATTTCACAATAAAAATTTTAATCACTGGGCCTATATTGGGTACCAACATGTAGCAACAAGATCTAAGAAAAACCTCTAATATCTACAAACACTCAATCATTATATCAATTCCAACAAGAAAAATCCCACTCAAACATGGTGCCAAGTCACCCATGGCATCATAAAATCCATCTCCTACATGAAGATCCTTCAGGTCTACACTCACACAACCAAAGTGTCATTACCAAGTGAAGCCAATATCTCCAAACCCAAGAAGATACAAACCAAACCAAGAAATAATCATGCACTCCCAACTCATCACTATCCCAAGCTCTCACTAAATTGTGTATCCAAGCTATCCATGAAATCATGATGAAAAATCATCCTCTAACAATGAGAATCAATCATGGCATAAAACCATCAAAGAACTCAAAGTGCACATCATGAGCTACTCAAAAGAAATTAAATAACCATGATCCTCAACCAAGAAGATATCCCTCCATAATCAAATCAAGTATCCAACCCAATGAACATCAAGGATGTACTTGTGTATCCAATCATGTCATGCCAAAATCTATGACACCATGATCACATCCATGTACTGAGCAACTAACTCTCAATGTGTCCAACCTATCAGCATAAAATAGTCAACTACAATCCTCTACCATGACTATACCTAGTAACAACATCTCATCCCCCTCTATATGAATAATAATCATCAAATCATTTGACTTGGGGCATAGACAACCCAAATCCAAGCCACCAATCTGAATATGCATCAATAATGAAAGATCAATGGAAAAATACAACCCATAACCAAGCCATAAATGCAACTTGTAAGTATAGACCACTTACAACACTACATAACTTGTAGACCCAACAAGTCATCATATATATCCAAACCAACACATTGATAACCATATCATCATGAGACCAATTTGAAATATGAACTAAGTATGCAATGACATCAAACCCAAATCTCCAAAATATACAATGTCATAAACTCACAACATTACCATAGTCAATATATATTATAAAATATTCAAGTCAATATATCACCAAATAAACCATGCCAAACCTACACCAAATCTGAACCAATCTATAGATTTCTCCATTGACTACTTGAAGTCCGAAATTTGACTTCGTATGCCCAAGTTATGTCATAATTTGTGCTCAAAATAAATATCTTATGTTGGGCTCTTAAAACCTAAAAATATGTTACCATTACATAATTAAACCGACACCAAGTTGTAGTGCTTTGAATTAGCTTTCCAATGCCTCTAAGAAGTCTAAAATCTAATATCTTGAGAGAAATTTATGTTTGCTTTACTAAGACAATCTTTTTACCATTTTCACTACAATTTTTTTTTTTTGGTGATGAAAATTCCAACAGGATTAAATTTGACGGCCGTCATGAGTTGAAACCAAAAAAATTACATTTTCTCTTTACATGGCCAAACTAGGGCATATTATATATTAAAATTTATGGAAACATTGACCTTGAATCCAATGGTGAGGTCTATTTTTACCTAGGAGGCCACTTATGCAAGCTCCCCCCAAAAATCTTTTTGACCAAAAATTTTACATGCCAAAAATCTTTCAACATCCCATCATAATAACAAACCCAAAACCCTTAGAGCTGTAATAAAAACTCACATATCTTGCCCTTTCTTTAATTCTCTCATGCATTCTCATGGATTCAATCTAGGGTTACACCAATAAAACCATAGCTTTGATACCACTTATAAGGAAACTTGCAATAAAGAATATAATTATTTCCACATAACCCATAATAGACCTGAAATAAATATGCAACTAAAATCCACATGCAAGAGAATAGACAACATACCCACAAAAAAATGTGATTTACGATATACCCTAGAAAACCCTCATTAAGGGAAAAACCTAGCCTCCAAAAGCATCCATCACTGTATATTATTCAACAAAAATACCATTCTAATACAATCATGGAAGTCTTCAAATCCATAGCCACTACTAAGCAATCCATGTGAACAAGCATGAATCTACACATCCCATGCCATGCTTCCAACCTTTACAAATGCTCCCTTGGCTAAACTATCGAACCTTGTCTTACTCGACTCTTTCCTTTTTGCCTTTTCCTTTTGTCTCTACAACTACCCTTGTGATTTCTTATATAGTATCAAGTCCCAAAAAACCACCAAGTGGTATTACATAAACCATGTGCTACCTAACCCATTGACCCCACATGCAGTATTGGGCATTTAATTTATTTGCCCAATATTAAATAATTACATTAAATATTATCATAGTGTTATAATACAACTGATCAAGTATATCCCATAGGAATATTTACATGTTGCACATCCATCTAGGTGCTCCTAGATACAAGATTACATAATAAAATAATATATAAATATTATGCAATATGTGCAACACCCATTATCTCAAAAACTTAGACAATACATGTTTGCTGACATGATGAATCTTATTGCAAAAATTGATCTTGTCAAATATCTACTAAGTAAAGTTTTTCTTATTGGATGACTTACTAAATGGATGATGATTCATTCTAAATTTTACATTCAATATGTTGAATGTAAAGCCATTAAGGGACAAGCTATAGTTGATCAACTCGCTAAATTTCCATTGCAAGATAGTGCTCCAATACAAATTGATTTTCATGATGCCTCTATTATATACATCACTAAGAAGACATGGAGGATGTTCTTCTATGGTTCATACACTTAGAATGGAGATAGTGATAGAATTTTATTTGTCACACCTCATGGTTATACAATCCCAAATTCCTACAAACACTTATTTCCATGAACCAACAATATAGAAGAATATGAGGCTTTAACCAATGGGATTAAAATGGATGTAGAATGGAGGATCACAAAACTACACATGCATGGGGACTCCCAGCTTGTTATTAATCAAGTTAATAATGAATATCAAACTAAAGATGACAAGCCTACACCTTACAATAAATTTATTGATGTCTTAAGGAACTATTTTGCATTTATAACATTCTAGCAGATTCTAAGGGTAGATAATAAAGCTACAAATACTATGGACACTTTAGCATCGATACTACAATTACAAGAACATGAATCTCACATTGAGTTGTTGGTGGAAGAATTATGACACCCAACATAAAACTACCTTGACAACCATGTAATCTGCACTATTGTTGGTCATGGCTCCTCTTTCTACTCCACCATCTTCTCCTACATGCATAATCAAATAATTCCTAAAAATCTCAAGTGCAACCAAAAACACCAACTCCTTCACAATGTTTCATGCTAAACTCTTGTCTCTGGTGATTTGTATAGGAAGGGTCTAGACATAATGCTTCTTAAGTGTTTAGAGATAGAAGAGTCTGAAAAGGCATTGATTAAAGTCCATGATGGAATTTATGGGGCACACTCTAATGGCCTCACACTTGCTTCAAAACTTCTTAGTGTGGGTTACAATTGGATGACTATGTAGGATGATGCTATTAGATGCTAAATCTTGCAAAAAGTGTCAGTTACATGACAACTTGATCCATGCTCCTAGGTGTTAGCTGATCCCTTCTATCATGTATTCATCTTTTCAGCAATGAGTATTTGATTTGATGGGAAAATTTCATCCAAGATTTTCTAAAGGACACAAAATCATGATTATAGTGACTTAATACTTCACTAAATGGGTTGAAGTTGTGCTCTTATCTATTGCTACAAGTAAGCATGTTTCCTTTTTTATTCTCAACTACATCGTTTGTTGCTATGGTATCACTTCCTCTATTGTCACTGATAATGAGAGATAGTTCAAAAATAAGAATGTCAAGCAACTTTGTAGGAAATTAAAGATAAAACAAAAATGGTCCTCCATATACTACCCTCAAGGGAATGACCAAGTTGAGGCCTCTAACAAGACACTACTAAAGATCCTACATAGAATGGTCCACAAATCAAGTCAAGATTGGCAATTGCAAATCAATCCATCACTATGGGCTTATAGGCTATACACACTCCTACATGAGCTACACCTTTTTCACTAGGTTATGGATATAAAGTTAGTCTACCTTTATAAGTTGAGATTCCCTCATTACAAGTCTATCTACATGGATTAATCACTGATGAAGACCATAGAGCTATAAGGATACATGAGATAGAAACCCTCGATGAGCATTGCAATGCCACTTTTGATTACATGAGGGCTTATTAGAAAAGGATGTCTATAAGCTAAAACAAAATGGTTAATCCTCATGAGTTCCAAGTGGGTAAACTTGTCCTTTGAGAGAACTCTAAGAATCAACAAAATAGGGAATAGAAGGGAAAACTTGAGCCTAACTAGTTGGGTCCTTACATCATCACAACATTTGGATCTAGTGCGTATCATATTTCTACTCCTAGAGGGGAATAACTCAATGAGCCTATCAATATTCTACATCTGAAGAAATTCTTTAGTTAAGGCTCTTATGGATCAACTATTGTACATATCTTATAATCTTTAAAAAAATCCAAAAAAAATCATATATGATGCTGAAAAACCCTTAAAAATTAGAAAACGTCTTGAAAAAATGATAATCTTAGTGAAAACCTATAAATTTGTGGTTTGATGCATCACCAAAAAAATAAAAAAATACAAAACAATTTAAAAATGTCCTAAAAAAATCTACCAAATGGTGAAAACTTGGAATCAAACACTACTTGAGACCCTCACACCTATATCTATTAGTCTCACTTTTTCTCATTCATTTTAGAATAAATTTCCTAGCATGAAATCCACTCTTGTCTTCACCTTGGGGGCATGAATACTTATCTTATTAGAGTCTTCTTATGCGTTAGGTTTTCTCTGGAAAATCAACTAAAACAATATTTCTTAACACTTCCCCCTCAGCATCAAGTGTTTCTCAACACTTCTCATATATCTTACCTACGGTCTAGGATGCTACAATATTCCTCACTATTAGATGCAAATCCTAAAGTAATGGCCATGTGACATACACACACACACTTAAACATTAAACTTTCTAACACATGATAAACTTTATCTTTTCTATGTGTTGTCTATGGCATTTTCTTTGTTGAACATTCCCTCCCTAATAGTCTTTTGAGGATGTCACATACTAGAAGACTGGGGTCATGGGACATATTTTACTTGTTTTCTACTTGTGGGTATAATTTGTTAGTCTAAGGTGTTGAGATCCTTTGTGCTTTTCCTACTTAATACTTTGGGCCTATAATTTATTATCCTTATCTATTTTTGCAATACTACAAGACCACACTTATGGGTTATCTTGGAGCTTATGCCTTGATATAGGTGTAGTCTTTCTATACTAATACTTAGGGAATCTAATTGCATTAGCCATATTGACCTACATGTCTTTGATGCTTAGTTTGGATTCCTACATACTTATATGACATAGATCATATTCATATCCTCATAGTTATACTAGCAAGAATTGTATGGTCTTTCAATGTCCCTAATAATGCTCAATGATGAAATTAGAGTCTAAATGTTTTTCATCCCTTGCAAGTAAACCATTTTGCATACTAGCTTGTATTATAGGCCCATTCTAGCTTAGTCTTACATTTTTCATATGGATAGATATCTCTCTTCATCTTTCACAAACATGTCAACTAACTATGTTCCTATCTTCTCATTCTTCTTCTCAATCATGTCCTTCATTCCAATCACGTCCACTTTCTTGCTTCTTTTATACTTGTCATCACAAGGGGTTAATATTTTAATCATATCTAACCTATCCAAGTTTCACATTTTTAAAACATGATTCTATATCACAAACATGAGAGATAAAACATATATGAGAGATCCAAGAGGATATCAACATGAACATGAGCATAAAAATGAGACGAGTAAACAATAAAGATCAATTAAATCTAGTATATGTGTGTGTGTGTGTGTGTGTGTGTGTGTGTGTGTGTGTGTGTGTGTGTGTGTGTATATATATATATATTACATAGGTTACAAAAAATAGTGTCACAAAGACATCAGCCTAGACCTACTCCCACCCTTCTAGGCTAGAGGTGGTCATGGTGGTGGAGCCTATCTCCTATCTAGTGGTTATACCATGCCCTCTAATCACCCTAGCTCTAAACAATCAAGGAGTCCCTGCCCTGGAAATACCACATCCCTATATAAGAAATAGTAATAGATTGCTCATACTCCATGGTGCTCATACTCTCACTTTTCTGCATCCTTCTCCCTACGGAGCTCCTCACTTTGTGCCTACTCATCAATGAGCTACTAATCAACCATTATAATAGTGATCTATGTCACTTTAACCTCTGCCTCTAATGCTTGAATCCAAGAATCTTAGGCACCCTCCTCATTTCATGTTGCTAGTTGCTTCTCTCATGGCTCCACCCTCTCCACCCTCTTGTGCCTTAGTGGTCACTCCTCCTCCTTTGTCTCCCTTGTGGCTTGGGACTACATCCACCTCCCTATAGCCCCTTGGGAGATGCTCCCCACCTCCATCCACCTCACCCCTCTACCTCATCCTTCTCCACCATCTCCACCATCACCTTACTAACTTGTAACCTTAGGTAGAGCATCTATTCTTATGAACCTAGGGAAGGGATGCCTCTATGTCTCATAGAGATAAGATGGATTTGCACTTGCATCTACTAGATCTGGCTAAAAATCCCAAGGCTCTCCATGAAATTTGTTATATCTCTAAGAGATATCTAGTAGTCTAACATAGGCAACCAACCTTGATCCTCATCATCATGGAAGTGGGCATATGTGGTGTTCTCTATAGAAATCCCCTACCTCTAACCAAACTACCTTCACACATGGTTGACCATGAAGTGCTCTAGTGTATTAGTGTACCTCTTGACAGTGGTCTAAAGTAGTGCATGCACTCCAACTCCCATGCATCTGACACCTCATACACTACTTATAGGGTCTCCACACAAATGATATAAGCTCTTTAAAGAGCCTCCTAAAGTATGTTACATCCCCACTATGTATTTGGTGGATAAACCCTATGTATCTATATATGAACAACTCACTCCACTCGTGGTTGCACCCAAGGTTGTATCATCACTATGTGCTCACATGCCCAAATTTGGGCCAAAACTACACCACTTACCTAGGTCCTCCCCTTGTGGTACATGACCTCATACAACCCATAATACATATCTATAAGGATTGCTAGTCCCCATGCCATCTGTTTTGGTCATCCCACCAAGTCTACAACCAATTTACCCCAAACCAAAGGGAATCCCTTTTATCTCTTGTTTGTGACAAGGGCCTAGGAAATCAATGAAAAAATGAGATAGGGAAAGTGATACTGATCCCCGTACTCATCTATGAGCCTCTCCTATCTAAGATGGTAGTTTAGAATGGTCACATCCTTGAATAGCTATTGGAATGCTAATCTCCTCTCTATTAGGGTCTAATCATAGTAAACCTATGACATGAAAAAGCTCATATCAACACACCTCATATGGAAATCAAAAACCTAAAATCAAAAATCTTAAGACATAGCTATCATACTCATAGGATCTCTATGACATGGCACATGTAGGATGTGATATACATCCTCAAGGGTAATTGTGGTCTCACTAGTGGGAAAATAGAAAGTGTTATGCTCATAGTACCACCTCTTAGATAATTCTATTAATAACTTATGGCTTGCCCAAATATGGGGCATTTGTAGCAAATAATTGAATCTCATGCTCTCCACTATGACCTTGTCATCATAATCTAGATGATAGACAACATCCAAACCCACCACCTTGGGGGCTTTGATCAACAATACTAGGAAAAATATCTTCATAATCATAGTTAGGCAACAATGAAATGTTAGTATCAACCATAATAGATCAAGTGACATCATAGAAAGCTAAACACATGCTCAAAATCTACCTCCAAACATGAAAAAATGCCCAAACACATTCTGTGTGATACTTATAATAATTGTGTGATACATTTTGTTGATATAGTATGTGTGATACTTCTTATAGTACTCGTGTGATACTTCTGGCTCGGGTGATATTTCACATGGTGTTATACGAGATTTGGGTGCCTTCCATATGATACACCCTATGTCATGCCCAAAATTACAGGCAAAACACAACTATGTTTTTTTAATTTAATTTTATTTAATTAAACTAATTAATTAATTATTTAAAGATAAAAAATTTCCGCAATCCATTATATTGTACTGATATGTTTTTGGATTCGATTGTGTTAAGATTTTTACCATCAACATTTTGAATCACATAACTATGTCTTTTTAATTTAATTTAGTTTAATTAAATTAATTAATTATTTAAAGAGAGCAAATTTCCACAATCCATTATATTGTAATAATATGTTTCTAGATTTGATTGTGTCAATATTTCTTGGCTATCTTTCTTGCCTATTCCCTTTATCTTTTGGGTCATTCATTATCTACAACCTACTATTTCTTGCATTTCTTGCTCTTCATCCTGATAATGGATCATGTAGTGTGATTTGAAATGTTGATGGTAAAAATCTTAACACAATTGAATCTAGAAACATATCAGTACAATAATTTATTATTATTATTATTTATTTGAGAGAGATAATTAAGGGATTCTCACAAGAAGGAACAATACATTGCCAGCTAGGTTAGTGAGTGGTCAAGATTTTGAAATACCTAACAATAATGTTTATATAGTTACAACATACCTTTAAACCTTGACTGAAAAGATCTTAACTAGGTTGGTTGGAGACTCTATCCTAATAGACCTCTAAGATTAACGGATACAACATGTTTTTAAATAAGAAAGACTCAACATTAAGGTCCTCGATGTTTGATTTCATTAGGGATTATTAAGCAGCATGATAGGGCATTCAACTAGGTATGAACTAGAACTCTACATCTAGGTTTTGATTATTACATGTGATATCCTTGCTATAAGTGCATATGTAGCCATACTATACACCATGAATGATGTAGTTAATTCATTGATCCCATATAATGATCTTGACTATCTTACCTTCCCTCAAGTTATGAAGTAGCTAGTCTAGTTACTAACATCTCTAACTTCCAAGATGTTGTGCCTACTTACAATACTAAGGTCTTAATTTATTCATTTCTAAAAGAACCACTAACACACACACACACACACACACACACACACACACACACACACACACACACACACACACATATATATATATATATATATATGTATGTATGTATGTATATATATATATATATGTATGCATATACACACATATGTGTGTGTGTGTGTGTGTATGTATATATGTATGTATATATATCTATGCATATACATATATATACATATGTATGTATATACATACATATGTATACATATATATCTATATATATATATACATATGTAATCATATATATCTATATATATATATATATATATACATATATACATATATACACACACACACACACATATACATGTGTGTGTGTGTGTGTGTGTGTGTGTGTGTGTGTGTGTGTGTGTGTGTGAATATATGTATGTATGTAATAGGAACTATACTAATTGAACTTCTTAGTCTTATTATTATCATTGACAGATGACTATACTTTCACAAGCCATGTCATTACTAAAAATAGTTCACTAGGGTTATAGAATAATATTATGTTCTAAGGGTACTCCTTTAATAATATCATTTTACTTTATCCCTATAACAATATTTATTACATTAGATGTGTTACCATTAATTATGGAGTGATTAAGTTGCATAGAATATGTATTTCATAACTATACTAGTGTTAATACAATAATTACTAACCCATACATATGCCAATGACTCAACTACAATAAACTAATCTGGAAATTTCATACTATCGATAATTACAAATTTAAATTCTATTAATAACCAACTATGTTTATTTTCTTAAATCTATTTATCACTCACTAACAACCTATCAACTTGTTACCAACCTTTGATTGATATTTGTAAAATTACTAACCCATTCTTCATTCAAACTTAACATATTTATTTACATTACAAATGAAATCTTAATAGCTAATTTTGTTTACTTATGGATATTTCCTACACTACACATACTAGCCATCTAAGACATAATCTACTAATTAATTTAATGATATCGCTATACTATTATATTTACTATTTAGATTTCTAATATCATTTTAACTTAGATCTCATAAATAAATCTTCTATTACTAATACTTACTACTATTAAACAATATAATAGCTGACCACTAAAGAGAAAATAAAATCCTATTGAAAATACTAACTAACCAAACAATGAAAGAATGTGATTCTACTAAACTATCCCCACTTCCTAATAAATTTTTATTTCTAAGCACTTCACACTATCCTTGGTTCCCCTTTTTCCTTGTTTCTCCCCACGTGACTCAGCCTCACACTCTCCCAAAAGTCCATATGGCTTCCCATGGTTGAATTCCAACATCCCTATCTCCCTTACTTTATCTTTAACACCTTACACACTTCCTATCCCATCGATTCACTAACCAAGGAGTAAAGTGCCTAGGTTGGCACATGTGTTGAGGATGGGATGGGATGTCCCATCCTTGGGTGGCCCTTTTGAGTGCCTAGGTGAAGGTGCTTTAGAAAGGGAAGCATATATTTTTTGAAAGGTCCATTTTCCTAGTTAAAATGCAAACACCCTCCTTTTCAAAAGCATTTACCCAAGCTACCCATATACCAAGGTCTATCTTAAGGAGAAGGCTTGTGATCCTATGTCAACCTTTGTTTATCACACATGAGATGGGGGTTATTAGTTATTGGCTAAGAAGGTAAGTGGAATTGGGAAAAGGTAGTGTTAGTACTAATCATAAGATTGTTTATATATATAGTGTATTCCTAGGTTGATTCACTAGGAAAAAGAAATTATAGGACATGCATGTGATAGGTGAGGATTATTATATTAGACTAAATTAGATAGTGGGGAATTTTTCTCATCACCATACAAAATCTAGAGAACAAATGCTCTCTTCCAGATTTTATTTTCTCATGTATGCTTGTGCAATAACTCCTGCTTAGTTTATTTTCCCTTACTTAAGATATTGTTTCATGGAGTTTTGTTATGTTAAGGAGTTCAATTTTAGTACTAACATCCTAATAATGCTTCAATTGATAGCTCTAATGAAATCTCTTGTGTTATTATAGAATACAAACTAATTTTTTTTGAAAGAACATTCATACTTACCATCCTAGCTCCATTCCATTCTCATATTGAGCAAGCTCAATAATGAAATCAATTAATCCATTTATTATATTGAAACTAAATGAAATTTCTTATCATTTAAATATAATAGGATATTTTTTACATGAGACATCATATCTAAAATACACTTTCCTTATTTTGTCTGATGATTCAACAATGTACATGATTCACATATGCTTAATTGATTCTATGCACATTAAGTACAATAACTATCTATTTGAAAGTGGTTCTTCTACTCTCCCAATTATAACTACAATGATAGATAACCATTCCATTTCAACAAGCCTAAATTCATATTGAAGGAAACTAGGATACAATTTCAATGGTTATCTCCAAATTCCCGCATTGCTTCCAAACTACACACTTCACAAAAATTACATAAAATGAAGAATCCCATTTTTTTTACAATACCATACACAAAAGACATATATGAAGGTTTATTCTCTACAATGCAATATCCAATATCATAGGGAAGGATTATATCCTCTCAAATGCATTACCAATGACATAACACATTCCTTGTTTCATCAACACAGGGGGTGACACCAAACTTCTTCCTTGAGTCCAATGAATACAAAACCTGAAAAATAAAAACATTTATGCAATAACCATGGAGGCTCACCTCCCATCCTAGGCTTCTAAGAAGCCACCCACCAAGTAGGGGAAAAAAGATTCAATCAGGTTACATTCATGTAGCTAGCCATGCATACAATGAAACATCACAGTACATATATAATCCCTCCAAGGTTTAACACAATGATCCACCATTGGAATCATGAAACATTGGGTGAAGGTGGGCTCTTCGAAGAGGAGAATACCATATTCATATACATATGTAAAATCTGCAATTGCATAATGCCTCTTATAGGCTTTCAAAACATATTCTCCTCATCACATCAACACACTTATACCTCTCATTACACAAATAAAGCATATGGCTTCAATGGAGCCTATACTCCATGAACAACAAAACCTTCTCCAAGAGGAGGAATATCTCAACTACAATTTTGAGCCCAACTAACCTCTTCACCCAAGGCATCTCTTCCCTCCCGAGGGCAAGTGAAGCCTTCACACCCATTTACAATTCAACATCCCAAAACCAAACAAAGAGATTAAGAAGGAAACTAAAAAAATACATGTAACACAAATCTCAATCACCCCATCAAAACACAATACAAAGATTCACAATGACAATACATGAGTCCACAACAACAATACATGCTCTCAGCATCATTATGTGAATGTAAAAGATGGTCATGGTTGGAGCACCAACCTTGGTCCAAGCTAAAGGCAATGATAGTTGAGGAAGAGCTCCCTTCTCCCTTGCCTCCTTTCCAAAAAAGTCTAACTGTCTCTAAATTTAGAGAGTGGGTGAACACCCCACTATTTTGTCCAAGTCCCCTAAAAATTCTCTCCCACTATCTCCTTTTTGGGAAAAATATCAAGCCACTATCTCTTACAACTTTGTCCCTACCAAATTTGTTACTTTTGACTAAGAGGAAAGATGGGGGTGAACTGATGGGACAACTATATTTTCGAATTGGTGGAAGAATGCATTGGTTAAGGGGTCCCTTAGGCTAGCTAAGCAATAAAATGGCCAAATTTAGGCCCCTAACATGTTAAGCTAACACATGGGTAGCTTGTTTTCACAAAAATGACACTTTGGGACCACCTATTGAATCTTTAAAATCCTTTCCATGTTTGAATTCGAATTTTCCTTGATGGTGACCCATCTTGTCCTTTCTCCAAGTGGATTCACTTAATCTTATGGAAGGTGATTAGTTTAATGTTAAGTGTGGCCATGACCAAAACCCTAGGTGACATGTCATCAACACATAAACAATTACAAGTGTCAAGTGATACACATTACACATCACAATGACATGTCTTTTCTTACTCATGAGTTTAAATTTATTACACACATGCAACTCACATTTACAAAATAAACACATCACAACAAGGCTTTGAATCTTCCAAATATTTGCCTTGGCTATACTATGTCCTCATAAGTTTGGACCTTGTTTCCCCAATAAAATTCCATGGTTCAATTGCTCACACACTAAACTTGAACATCAGTAGCCCAATTTAAAAAATCATATAAAATTCATGTATATAGGGGCATGAAAAATTTCATATTGAGTAATTCACAATAACATACTCAATTGTCATAATCAACTTTTATTTTCCAATCATTTTCATTTGAAGCATTTAAATATTAAATATTAGAGTCTACATATCAATATTAATATCAAATTAGATGATCCAACTAACATTCTAAACCACATCATAATCCATTTCCTATCATAATGATGTAATGTTGAATCTTTACTATTAAATCATCCAACATGAAATTTAGTTCTAAACACATATTTTAGGTCAAAATCATCAAAATGTAACATCACAACTAATATGAAAACTAGGGGTTTCCTAGCTAATAATGAGGAAAAGGAAAAAGTTAGAGATAGGATGGATGAGGACATGACTATGGACATTACATTCAACAAAGTGGATTAGACAGGTTAGAAGAAGTAGGAGCATATGGTTGAGGAGATCCAGAAAGACTATGAAGTGGTGAAAATGATGCAAGAGTTAGAAAGAAAGGTAGAGGAGTAACAAAGTTTTTTCATTTCTTGTCTTTTGGACTATCTAGTTTCTATAGTTTTTGGTTTTTGGCTTTTTACATGTCTATTGTTTTGGCCTTTTGGTTGGCCATAGTACTATGGCTAGGCTTTTGTTGCTTATTATCAGCCTTTTGATATGTATTAACTTTTGAGTTTCAGGATCCCTATAAAACTTGTTTTTCTTATCAAAAACATCATAACTAATATCCTTTGATTCAGTTAAATATAGTTTGATTGCTAACAGTATCTCGTTATCATTATGAGATAATAACTTATAAGGTGTATCAATTATATCAAGTAAATAGGATGTTTGCATAATCATATCTCATAGTTTCAAAATCAATCATAGAATTAAACCATTATATTTTGTTAGTCAATATATTATATCCATATGAAAACATCACATCTTACATATCATTCATCACAACATATCCATCTAATACTACTTTCACAATAATTGGCTTATTATGTTTACAGCATACCAAGTTCTACCATATAGACCCTTATCCAATTTTGATAACAATTCCCATTCACACTATTGGTAATTCTTACAAGGGTGGTGTTGATTCATCTTTCTTAAATAATTCATTATCTTAATAGATCATAAAATACCATGAAGCCATTGACCTATTTTCTAGGATATGACATTTCAAATCTTTATTCCATATGGTCTTAACTCATCAACCTAATGAAGCTAAATAGGTTATTTAAACCTAGCAATAACTAAAATCTATATCCATCTCTAGCAAAATCTTGTAGTTCATTATTGATAAGTAAATTATCACTCATGACATACATAAATACTAAAACCTTCTTACCCTCATTTTATCATAAGGTGTAAGGATAACTATATATATAATTCACATCCTCTTCACAAGAAACTAAAACATGTCATCTAATGTCCTTGCTCTTTCTAAATCCTAATCATATCCATAACATTTAAGATTTGTAATAAGGTACTAGGGAAGGGGGCTTACACCCTATAAGGCTCATGCGATACTTTTTGGTCATCATAAGTATCACATGATACTTCTCAAAGTAGGCATGCGATAATTTTTAAGAATCCCATGATATTTCACCCAAAATACATAAAAAGCATTAAAAATATGCTAAAAGGTCCATTAAATGAACTAAAAGCACAACATTTTTGACTACATACTGGGGCCTCATAATCTGTAGGCTAGTTGTGTAACTGGTTGTCCTAAAAATGTTATTTTTGGGTCAAAATTCCTACTAATGCCATCGTTCTCTCTTAGGAAACTCAAAATATCTCCAAATTCACAAAAGACAAAATTAATTGAAAATGACCCTTGGACCCCTTATATAGTCCTTTGACCTAATTTTGACCCATTTTTCAAACTCCTCATATTTTTGTGAAAATTGTACACCTAGCTAATTTTGACATCCTAGATCCATTTTTAGGACCAAAATTAAAATCCAAGTTCATATAGCTAGTCAAAATTGCATTTTAAAATTATGTCTTCTTCTATGTAGTTAGCTGACCTTTTGAGGTCTAATCTTTAAATCTTCATTGGGGCATCTCCATTTCTTCATGTCTTCATCATTTCTATGCCTCTTACCCACTTCAATTCACATCTTTGTCTTCTAAACCATCTTTCTACTTGATTTGACCTAATTTTCATACTATATCTTTCTTGGTCAACTCTAGTCAGACTGGGCATTCTATCAATTTCTTAAGGTCACTATTTTTTTTAAATTTCATATCTATTATCATGGACCTTGTTCTATCTCTATTTAATCATATCTTTCTCATTTATGCATCCCCCTTACCTCATTTTGATTTTGATCATGAGGGGGCACAAATATTATATTACCACTTGTTTACAATAGCTATCTATTTCTTAGGAGCATATGCTTGATCTTTCCATTTTTCTCTTGATATATCTTCTTTTATTAATGCTAATATTCTTCTTGAGTTTTGATATTATATCTCTTTCCTAGTGTTCAATACTATCACTACTAGGTTGTACATTTAGGACTTGTTATCTCACTCTTTATTTTATTCTTCAGAATCCAATCTCTCCATCTGATTCTTCCTACTTAGCTTATTTATTCTTTGATGCAATTTGTTACTAGATTGATACACATTAGTTAGAGGGAAAAATGTAATCACCTCACAAATTTTCATCTAGATTATTAGCCCCTTATCAGCATTCTGGCTAATTTATTTAACAATTTTTCTAGGTGAAATTGCTAAAAATCAATTTATTTGATTTTAACCTATAGTTTGACTATAATATCCTAATTCCATATTTGATTAAAATAGCATGCCCCCTTTTCATCAAGTAAAAGACCTCAATCTTCTAACCCACTCAATGTGCAAACATAAAGTCTTTTTTCCATTTACAAATTAAAAGAAAAGACTTTGTCTCACATGAAAAGCCAACTCTCTCACATTGGTTGACATGATCTTACACATGGATCATACTAAAGTTCAACTCCCACCCTTGATCATCCACTTCTTGATATTGATCTCAACCATCTATATACCTTTAAAAGAGAGAGTTCTCTCCCTCTCTAAGGATCCTATTTTTGAGCTAATGTTATGCTACAAGTTTATTGATAGATTTCTTGGAGCATCTTGTGGAGAACTTCTTGCTTCTTGTCTCATTCTTTCCATATCCAAGTTATCAATAGTTCATTTAAACGTAATCTAGTTTCCTTTGCAAGTAGCATAGATCATCTAGCTTGATTAGCATGGGTTGTAATACTTTCATATGCATAGCTTAGTCACATTCTTCCATTTCATTCTAGTCTAGTTCATCCTTGCATTGCATACTCAAGAATTTATTTGACACTAGCACTCTTGCTCTTTTCTAAGAAATATCCCATTTCATTATTTACTAGTAAGGGTTACATCTCTAAGACTCAATAGAGAGCTTTCTTTATGTCTAATTTGTATGTCTCTTGCACTCCATGACTAGGGAGCTCTAAGCTATCATTCAAGCATTCCAATCTATGGGATATCTTGGCAAAAAGGGTTTAGTGGAGTGCACTTTCTTAATGTACAAGTGGAATTATTCATATATTGATTGAAGTTATTCCATAACTATCTAAATATACCATTGAATTTATCTTTAAGATTCTTAGATCAGAAGTTTCTCTTTCTTTAGCATTAGTCCCATTGTTGTGAGGGATGACCAACATGAACTTGCATTCTACACTTTGGCTAAGATCTCACGTTAAGAAATAACATGTCTAATTTATAATGATTCTAAATATCCTATTTTAATTCATAAGTACTATGTGATAAATTAGATAATATTCAATTCCTAGAGGATCAAATTAATTAGCTTTCATATTGATTATGACAATTTTGAAAATTTTCCTCTTTAATGCTTATAATATTATGATATGTTAGGATTGTTAGTGTTAACCATTAAGTGCCACATTTTCTTAAGAAATTTTCTACATAGTCCTATTGTATTAAAAAAAACAAAAATGTACTATCAATAAAATCCTATTCAATAGTCCATAATGTGTTGAAGTTAAGACAATTGCTTATATGTTTTAAGCACTATCACTTAGTTGATTGATGAGGAGGATTTGATCAACAAGATGTAACAAAAGGACCTAGAGGAAAGGTTGAGTTATGATTATGTATTGAAGTGCAAGAATTAGTTAAGACAATGATAACATAATGTATTAATGATCCACTTGAAGTTACAAAATGATTGGCTACACTTAGAAAGTTTAGAAGAATAAGGTTGGACAAAGTTCATTTGCTAAGCTTGACCAAGTTGATAGAAGGTGTCAAGCAAAGTTAGTGCAAGCCAAGAAAAAAGTTAGTTGGAGCTAAGTGAAAGTGATTTCTAGTGGATGTTGAAAAAACTAATAGGTGTCAAGAAAGTTAGTAGATGCCAAGTGATTTTTAGTTGATGCCGAGTGATTTTACAATAGAAGTCGAGTAACACAGTATGTGCCGAGCATTAGTAAAATGATAATGCCAAGCTGTTGCATTATGATAAAGATTGAAGATTCCCCAAATAAAAGCCAACAAGTTTTTTTTCTTGGAACTTGTAAATTAGGAAGAAGATAAGATTGATGAGCTAGAGGTACAAAATCTTATGTAATTCATTTTTGAGGTGAATTCAAATGGATTCTAGGAGAAGTTTCTAGACAAGACAAGATATGGGTAGATACATTGTATCTTACCTAATCCATCAATAACCCTAATTTTTGAGATGGATAATGAGTGAGAAAAATATTTCTAATTTCCTATATGTAGGGATGTTTGGTCATGAAGCAAAGTTGGATCAAGGTCAAAGAGTTTTGGATGTGAAAAAATTGAGAAGGAGAAAGAAGATGGTTTGCTTCATCAAGTGACCTAAGAGAACATGTCTAAAATGTCAAGCTAAGAAAGAAAACAAGGAAAGCATGAATTCTTGAAGGGTGAACAAGCTATCAGAATTGCAAAGATAGGAAACCAAGCAGAGTTGAGGACTGAATAGTGATCTGTAATTTGCAAGTAAGGTTGTAAGTTGTATCAGATCAAAACTCTGCAATTACTTTCTAACAATTGTATTAGATTAGGGTAAATCCTTTGGAGAAAGGTTGACTTAATAGTCATTGGAAAATCCTTTAATAGGGTGGCATTCCAAGTGAATGACCAAAAGTCCTCTAACAAGGCTCACTTTGAATAGGGTTATTGAAATCCCTTAACTGAGGCACATTTAATAGTGTGTGTTGTAACCTTTAACAAGGTTGGCCTTTAATAGGGCATCATTTTAGAAGAGTGAAAAAGGAGTAGCATGTTATTGGTGGTTTTCCCAAATTGAGTTTTCCCGTTAAATCATTGTGTCAAGTGTACTGATGGATATGTCATGTTTTATGTTTTACATTTCTACATGTTGATTTAACAATAATATATCAGTTTTGATTAACATACAATGGATGCATGCATGTGATGTTATATGGTTTTACTGAATTGTGAAAAGTTTTATTTTGTACATATGGACCTTATATAACTAATTCACCCCCCCTCTTAGTTATTCTAAATAATTCTAACATGAAGAGTGTTTTAGGACTTATAGATTAATATGGAAACTAATTCAATAACAACAAATCATACTATCATCCCTCTTATTGAGATTTATGTGTCAATTTTATGTAAAGGAAAATGTCAATCCATTTGTGAAAATTGTGATAGATTGTAATGAAAGTTTTTAACTATATCCCTACAGTGGAGAGGTTAAAGCAAAGGGTCATAAAAAACTTAGGACTCCAAATAGACACTAAAAGAAGAAGAAACATCTAAAATAGGTGAGACAAAGGAAGAAAGGGGATAACACCTACCAAGCAGCTAAGTGCAAAGAATTTTGATGGTTCAAATAAATCAAAATATCCATACTATTATAGTAATCATGACTAGTTAATTTAATTATAGCTTTAATGATATATTAGGTAAGAACATGGGTGAAATAATTTAACGTATACATTTAAATGTTTAACTTTCACTATTTAGGTTGATTACAATCAAACTTCATTCACCTCAAATGTGTGTTTCTAATGATAGCATAATTTTACATAAAATATTTATATTTTCATTATAGTTTAGAAGATTATAAAATATTTATATTTATCATTGTAATAGATTATAATTAAAAATTATAACTATATCCTTACTGTGGAGAGGTTAAAGAAAAGGTACTAAGAGCACTTAACACTCTAAATAAGCACTAAAGCAGAGGAGACATCTAAAATAGGTGAGAAAAAGGAATAAAGGGGATACCACCTACCAAGGAGCTAAGTGGAGAGATTTTTGATGGTTCAAATCAATCGAAATCCACCCTATTATAGTAATAATGACTAATAAATGTATTTACAACTTTAATGACATATCGAATAATAACATGGGTGAAAGAATTTAAGGTATACATTTTAAATGATAACTATTTAGTGTTTAGATTGATTACAATAGAACTCCATTTCACCTCAAATGTGTGTTTCTAATGGTAACGTAGTTATACATAAAATATTTATATTTTCATTATAATTTAGAAGAATATAAAATATTTATTTTTTAATTGTAGTTTAGGAAATTATTGTGTCAAACATTATGTTTTTTTCCACTTTTAAAAATATGTTTTCCTAATTTATGTTTAATTATTTTCATAAAGACAAGTGAGATAAAAAAAGTGCATGAAAGAACAAAATAAAATACTAAAACAAAATTAGTAAAAATAGAATATGAACTTTTCCTACTATTTTCCTTTTAACTCTCCAAACAACATTTTTAACTCTCCAACGTATTTTACAAAATATATATTTCTATAGACATGTGGTATACCCATTGAAACTTATGGGTGCAAGGGCTAGTATAATCATTTATGACATTTATTAGCTTTCCCAATAGATTTGTCTTATCCAATTGGAAATAGATTGTGTCAAAATAGATCGGTGTTTTGAGCCAATCCAACACAACAGATAAGTTCTTACTTGTTTTTGCAAAAATTACAAGAAGAAAAATCTTCTAGGCCAAAGATTCTAGCAAAGGAATATCCTAGAGCTAACTCTTCCTTACAAACTGAATTTGAACACTTGAATATCCTAAGTCTAATATTTGGGATTTGATTACAAAAAAATGAGGCAATTTTTTCATTATTAAAATTAAAACTCTTGGAACCAAGGTAGAGAATGGGAATGAGTGGCTTGTGGATATCAAGTGTCTATGTCAAGGAACAAAAATGACTTGAAAAAATATGCTATGGATGGGTCAAACCTGCGATCACCATGCTAGAGCTTCCATGGTTGTTCCATCTTCTAGGCTATCATTTCCATGACTCCTTATTTTTGGATTGTTTTGATTTGCTTCTCATCTTGGAATTCAACCAACCTATTCATATACAGTAGAAAAGTGTCCTACTTTATTTAGTTGAAATTTTTTAGTACACATCAACTAGTGCATTTGCAACTATAATATGAGTAGGGATAGGCAAAACAAATAAATTAGATTGTCTCAAGAAATGTATATAGCCAAAGTTGTTTGAAAGCATCCAAATTATCCTTTTCCATGAGTGATTGTTTTCAAAGGTAGTGATGTTGTTTAGGTCTTGTGGGAAATTTATTTTACTTATGTCCCAAGAGAATGGAAGTTCCCAATGAAACTATTCATTGTGAAGGTCCATGCTATATATGGAATAAAAGAAAAATTGAATGTATATGTGTATCTAGCTTAAAGTGTGATGTCCCCAATTGTAGAAAATATATTTAATAGAAATTAAGAGTTAAATAATAATATAATATAGATAAATATATGATATAAATACATATATTTTGATATATTTAATATAATATGCTAATATAATAATCTATGAGATATATATTATTAATTATAAGTAATATTGAATAACAATAATAATTTTATAATGTATATTATAAGATGAACATATTCAAGAATAATATTATGAAATCATTTGTAACACAAATATAAATAAATAACATATTACTTAAATATTATATAAAGAAAATATACTATAATATTAGAAATAATGATATTACTAATATTATAATATATGATCAATACTTAAGTCTAAAATTGAACCACATTATATTTTTAATTAAATACATTAAATGTATGCGAGGGTGACATCACCAAGGGTCACATCACATCATGGCCTTATTTAAGAAGGCATGCATAGAAAGAGATAGACAAACATTGGATGGGAAACACATTAGATTCACTATCACTGTAGGAAGGAAAGAACATATCAGATTGGCTAATAAATGCATTGAATAGGGTCAGCAGTAAAAGTGCAAAGGACATAAGCATCTCACTCACAGTCAGGATGTGGATGTAAGGAAGGTTACATGGAGGGTGCTAGGAACTTGCGTTAAAAGCAAAGGTGTTAAAGACAAACATAGAATGAGGGGAGTACAATATGCAACACTACTGCAAGGACATGAGCCTTTGTTGAGTACTGTGGTAATCACGAGGTGATGTAGGCACGAGTGTGCAATGAGCTATACTTCCTCCCATTATTAATAATCAACTTGACTCACCGATAAACAAAGAGGCATTAGCTATAAACCAAGAGAAAGAAAGGATTTGGTATCTTATTAGGATAGTTTCCTAATTTCAAATATATCTTCCTTAATTTTACACATATATTACAAAATCATTATTATATATATGGTCCAAAGAATGGGAATTAACTAAAAATAAATACAAATTCTATACTTTTCTAAGAAGAGAACAAATACTTGAAGCTAGTCATAGGACCCTAAATTGGAAACGAGTAGTGATTTGAAGAATATTCCAAACGGGACATTACATAAAGTGAATGAATAGATAAAGCACAGAGGAATGCCAAAATGGAAACTTTGAATGCATATGTGTAGTTAGCCTAGGATGAGTGAAAATATCTTTTTAATAAATAAAATTTTAGTGAAGAAATGTATACATTTATTTCATACGTATAATTTCTACAAAACCAATGGTATTAGACCTTGAATGAAAACCAACATTTTAAACATATATTTCACTAATTTTTTCACAATGTTGTTGTGAATTAGTATGAAGCTACTATTCTCCTTATTTTATTTGTTTGCAGTTCTCTTACTAAAATTATGGACATAAATTCTCATCAATGATGGTACTAGTTGTTCTAAGCCCTAATGCATTTGTGGTTGACTTCCTACAATAAGTTTAGAGTATTTCACATTTATATATTTAGAATGTTGTATTATGTACAATAAACCCCAAAATTACTGCTCTATTGTACTAACCATCCTTAAATGCCTAACTACTCTTGCATAAAATGTGCCATCAACAACATTCTAGTCTTTTGAACATTTCCATTTTAACAAATAGTCCAATAGTGACCTCATTTTCTTGGCGATAAGGTTATTTGTTAACTATGTCTGTGAGTGTGCAATAAAGTTTAAACATTTTCATTCAATAGTTAGGAAGTTTGAGGAGCAATAAACTTAAATTCTATTACATCTTAATGTAGCAAGTTATCTTTTATACTCAACCAATGTTAAGTGTGTGAAGTCCAACGACCAGCAACCATTATTCTTCCCATGTGCCTCTTTATTGGCCCACCATCCCTTCACATTTGGAGACTAAATCATCGTTTGTATAAATTGCAAAAAAATTTATAAAATGAGGAAACATTGTATCTAATATAATCTAAATAATTTAAAAAAAATTATTGTTCTACTATTTCTATGGTTGTATCATATAATTGTTTCTTTTGTTGGGAATGACTCATAGATGAACTCCAATCAAGTATTTTTATCCTATTTAATTTCTCTAATTTTGGAAATTTGGATCTTCAAGATTGCAATTTTACATATACTATTCTATGGCTATATTTTCCTATAAGCAATTATTAGAGTTTGCACCTTCAATTAGATCTACTTCATTAAGATCATATAATACAACATCTATACTTTGTATTTCCATTTATCTTTTTCTAAGTTGTGAATAGTTGTTGAGATACATCCCTAGTTCTCTTGTGTGCATAACATGCTACTAATCTAGATAGGGCATTCAGAAGTACATGTTTATCAATGTGCATTTTCACTTTTCATGCAAAGCTTGCATGTTGACCTCTCTAAAGGTTATTTTAGAGTGTGAAATATTTTTAGGTTTTCCAGTAAATATTCTATTAGATAATCTTGTTAATTTGTAATTATGTTGTCAAGTAGGGTGGTAGTGCTATACTTTTAATTTTTTTTTTGTATTATAGTAGTTTACTTTTTTTTTTATTGAAGGTAATTTAGATTTCCCAAGGGAATCCACAAAATGAGCTTGTAAGTATTGAGCTATACAATATATGACATCATACCTCAATATATCTCTTAGAGCCAAGAATTTAGTTGTTAGATCTATTGTTAAAGTTCGTAATTATCTCATTTTAACATCAAAAGCATCACTAAGGTTGTCTTCCATCTTTGTTGCCAGGCATACATACAAATGCTGCTAATTTAATAGTATTCAAACAAAATACTTGGTCATCTATAGATATCTCATGGTTCTCTTCCAGTTAAATGGCCCAAAAATTAGGAGTACATATTTGAATCAGACTCAACATGATGATAATTGTACACTTCTACAACTTGAAGAATGTCTTTGATTGGTTCCTTGTGCTTCCTAAATGAGAAGTTGATATAATTCTAATTAAACTATAATATCCTAGTATGATTGTTTTGTAGGACATTCAGATCATGATATTACAACATTTCTAACATTTTGTTCCATATATGTTATATTAAAAGGAAAACTTACTTTAGTGCATTTAAATGTTTCTTCCATACAAGTTTGAAATGGAAATGATGAGATAAAGAGACATTCCAGGGTTAATTCACAAGTTTCCATAGTATCAAGAGGTATGAGTTGGTGTGTATAGAATTTTGTTTTTTTAAAGTGCTAGATGGTTCATAGAAATCAACTTTTTGGCCCTTGTGAGTTCATAAAATATCATTTCTCTAAGATTTCTCTCTATAGCTTATGATTTGAAGCTTCTAGAAATATCCATATTGATGGGGATACAACCCAAGAACAGAATGGACACAATAGAAAAGGGAAATTGTATTAACTGAGAAAATAAACTAGAACAAATAGTACAGAGAAAATAAACTTCAAAACATGCCCTAAGGGCTTACAATAGCATAAATCTGAAGATAATTTCTCCTTTCAGTACCTCCTCTCAAACTCCACTCCGAACTGCCTTTTACAATGCCAAAAATCTCCTTAAATAGACCTTGAAGGGTTAAGGACTAGGAGTACATTCTAGAAAGTGCTAGTAGGCATCCACCAACCAAATAGAAGGTTCCAAAAGTTGCGTTAGAAGTCGGTGCAAATCTAGAAGAATCCAGAAACGGTAATCAAACTTTTGGGAGGCATAACTTTTGAACCGTAGCCCCGATTGATGAACCGTTTACATTTTCGAAAAGCTCTCAAAGTGCTCTATAGCCCTATGGGAAAGCTTTGCTCATCCCCCATTTTTTGGCCCTTTTTGAGGTCATTTAATGCCCCTAACCTGAATTTGAAGCATTCTTAGGAGGTCTCCAAAACTCGAAAAACTGCAATAACTTTCAAACCATGGGGCCTTTTGACCTGATTCTTTTTCTGGAATGCTCTAAATCACAATTACATTCATCTAGCCAATTCACACCTTCTAGGTCACCAAAATGATGGACAAATTGCATGCTCCTATTTTTTCAAGATTTTCTAGCACACTGATAGTTGAACTGTGAGAATTGGAACCTTTATTTGACCCAAATAGGTATCCAAAAATGTAAAAACATGAAATAGAAACTAAGTCTAAGTACATTTTTTTGGGTGACACAGGATTTCCCTTATACCTCTAGATGCTCCTGCATCAGACACCTAGGGTAGATTGAAAAGTGACCCTGTCACTTTATGGATGGTAGAGGAAATCCCAAATGGGAAACCTTAGCTACTGAAATCCAATTCAAGTCCTCGATCGATCGTCCTTTTCATTTGACCAAATAATCTTCATACTACCTATTTCTGGTACTCTTACCCACACGATGATCTAGAATGTCTTCTATCTCCTCCTTCTTAGAAGCAAGAATTGGACATGGCTCTAACACCAGCTCCTCATCTGCACCATCATAATGATACTCTATTAAATTTGCAATGTTGAAAATGGGAGAAATGTGAATACCATCTGGTAGCTCCACTTCATATGCATTTCCTCAATCATGTTTCTTTAAAACTTTGCAGGGGCCAAATTTCTTCATTTTCAGCTTGTTGTAAGTACCGGCTGGAAATATTTCTTTTCGTAAGTGCACCATGACTAAATCTCCTACTTGGAATTCCTTATGTCTTCTCCTTTGATCAGCCCTAGCTTTATACTCTTGATTCATCTTGGTTATGTGTGCCTGAACCTCCTCATGTAGACGCTTGATATGTTCAGCAAATTCCTCAGCTTCAGCACTTGTCCTCTCCCCTTGTTCTATCTTCCTCAGCTCTGGTGTAGTCCTTGGGCTACTCCCATATATAATTAGGAATGGTGATTTTCCAGTACTCCTATTTACAGAGTTATTATAAGAAAAATCTGCTTGTGGTAGAATCAAATCCCATCCATTGGGCTTATCCCCAACTAAACATCTTAGCAAATTGCCCAGACTTCTGTTTACCACTTCTGTTTGGCCGTCAGTTTGTGGGTGATGCGTGGAACTAAATTTCAAGTCTGTTCTCAAATTTTTCCATAATGTCCTCCAAAAATACCCCACAAATTTGGTGTCTCTGTCAGAAACTATACTCTTTGGAAGACCATGTAGTCTTACCACCTCTTTGAAAAACAAGTCTACAATATGGACATCATCATGAGTTTTGTGGCATGGAATGAAATGTGCCATTTTGGAGAACCTATCAACCACCATGAATACTAAGTCATTAACCCTTTGCGTCCTTGGCAATCCAAGAACAAAATCCATACTTATGTCCTCCCATGGCCTTGATGGAATAGGCAATGGCTGATATAGGCCAGTATTTTGACTAAAACCCTTGGAAACTTGACAAACCTGGCAACTCTGTACAAACTTCTTCACATCCTGTGTAATTTGAGGCCAAAAATAATGTTCTCTAAGAATGGAAATGGTCTTATCCTGACCAAAATGTCCTGCCATCCCTCCACTGTGTTTCTCCTTAATCAGATTTTCCCTCATGGAACTCCTTGGAATGCATAATTGACTACCTTTGAACAACATGCCATCCTGAATCAAATAGTCTAACCACTTGGTTCTATCTATAACAATAGGTTCTTTACAAGCTTTCCATGCTTCAGCAAAATCAAGATCCTCGGGGTACAAATTCTTGAGTTCATCAAACCCAACTACTTCAACATGCATTACTGTAAGCAATGACTGTCTCCTACTTAGTGCATCTGCAACCCTGTTAGATTTTCCACTTCTATGCTTCAACACAAATGTATAACTCTGCAAGAATTCTACCCACTTCATATGCCTCTGATTCAATTTACCTTGGCTATTTAGGTACTATAATGCCTGATGATCAGTATACAAAACAAATTCCTTTGGAAATAAATAATGCCTCCATTTCTTTAAGGCCTGAACTATTGCATAGAACTCTTGATCATAAACAAAATACTTCTTCTTTGCATCATTCAATTTTTTACTAAAATATGCAATAGGCTTACCTTCTTGGATTAATACAGCCCCAATAGCACTGCCACTGGCATCACAATCTACCTAGAAAATCTTTCTAAAATCTGGAAGTACCAACACAGGCTATTCTGTTACCTTCTTCTTCAGCAATTCAAAACTTCTCGTAGCTGCTACAATCCATTTGAACTCTTTTCTATCCTCTCTTATTGTATCAGTTAGGGGTGCACATATGCCACTAAAATTCTTAATAAACTTCCTGTAAAAACTAACCAGACCATGAAATGATCTTACCTCAGTAGTAGACCTTGGAGTAGGCCATTCCAAGATGGCTTTTACCTTCTTCGGATCCATTTTGAGACCTTCAGGTGATATAACAAACCCCAAATAGACTAACTCCCTTTTTGCAAAGTTACACTTCTTCAGATTAATTAACAGTTTCTCTTCCCTTAGCCTTTCAAGGACACTACGAATATGCAATAAATGTTCTTCCAAAGTCTTGTTGAAAATTAAAATATCATCCAAATAGACAATAACAAATTTTCCCAAGAAATTCTTAAGTACCTCATTCATGAGCCGCATGAAGGTGCGTGGGGCATTCGTCAATCCAAAGGGCATGACTAACCACTCATAAAGACCCTCCTTGGTCTTGAAGGCTATTTTCTACTCATCTCCTTCTTGAATCCATATCTAGTGATAACCACTCTTCAGATCTATCTTTGTGAAGTACTGAGCTCCACTCAAGCAGTCCATAATATCATCCATCCTTAGCAAAGGAAACTGGTACTTGATGGTGATCCTATTTATAGCTCGAGAATCTATACACATCCTCCACTCTCCATCCTTCTTTGGTGCGAGTACTACAGGTACTGCACATGGACTCAGGCTCTCTCGAATCAAGCCCTTCCTCAACAACTCCTGAACCTGTCTATTTAGCTCCTCTGTTTCAGTAGGAGTCATCCTGTGAGTAGCCTTGTTAGGAAAACTAGCTCCTGGAATCAGATCTATCTGATGACTGATTTTCCTTATTGGTGGCAATCCATTTGGAAGATTATCAGAAATAATATCTCCAAACTCCCCTAGTAAATCTGAAACTTCAAGTGGTATTTCACTATTGCCTTCTTTATCTTTGCTAGGAATCAAAGCATAGCACATATGCTGATGTTTCATGCCATCTAAAAACTTCCTTCCATCAACAAGACAAATCCTAGCACTGCTACATACCTTTTCACCTTCCTTTTTCATGGGCTTCAATTTGTGGCGAACTCCATCCTTTGTCAGAGAGTATGTGTTTGCATGTCCATCATGCACTGCATGTTTATCAAATTTCCATGGTCTACCCAACAATAGATGGCAAACATCCATCGAAATAACATCACAGAGAACTTCATCATGGTAACTCCCAATTTTCAATTTTACAAAACATTGTTCACTTACTAGGACCTTATGATCATCTTTTACCCAAGCAATCCGATAGGGCTGGGGATGTTTCTCCCTCTTGAGCTTCAACTTAGAGACCATCTCTTCTGATACCAAGTTATCAGTACTACCACCATCAATGATCACGTCACAACATTTATCCTCACACTTGCATCTGGTACGGAACAAACTCCTCCGTTGTCTTGGTTCAATCTCACCACTTAATAGGACTCTTTTATTTACCAAGGTCTCTCCTCTTTTTGCATCCTCTGAATGTGATGATTGTGCATCCTCATCCACATGAGCAACCCTAGCTTGGCCCTCAGCTCTCCTATTTGTCCTTCCTTGTCGTTGAGGGCATTCAAAGGCACGATGACCTTCTTCATTGCAATGGAAATAGGTATCACGGAAGCCTCCTCTTCCTTTTCCACATCCTCTACCTCTTCCTCTCTGATTTCCAAAGTCTTGATCATGGGAGTGGTTGAAACCCTCATTCCTCTAGTTCCTGCTAGTACCCACATCTTCATTTTTCTTTTGGGTTTCATTGCGGCCTCTAGATGATCTACCGCTTCCCCTTCCTCCTTCACTGTGCCCTCTTTGTCTTCCTTCAAACCTTTTATTTAGCTTCTCTTCAACTTGTAGGGAAAATTGGTATGCCTTTTCAACACTGGTCATTCTTACCAGACTTAATTCCTCCTGGATGCTAGGTCCCAACCCACTGATATAACGAGCAACCTTCTCCTTATTTGCTTCTGCATGCCCCACTCTAATTAAGAGTCGGTAAAATTCCTCTGTATATTCTTGGACTGATCTTCCTGCTTGCTTTAACCCATGCATCTTCTTAAACAAATCAAGCTCATAGTCCACAGGAATGAACTGCTTCTTCAATTTGTCCACCATGCGATCCCATCTTTTGATCTTCTCCTTTCCTCTTTTGTTTCTTTCCAATTGAACCTCTTGCGACCAAATTTTTGCATGGCCTTTCATTTTGGCTTTTGCAAACTTAACCCTATCTGGGTCCCTGATATCCTCATACTCAAAGTATTCTTCTAGTTCATTGATCCAATCAATCAACTCACTTGGTTTCAGATTTCCTGAAAATACACCCACTTCAATTAAATGGGTCTTTTCCCAAACTTAGTAATGGCCCTAAAAAGCCTTTCCTCTGCATGGTTCAGAACTTCCCCATCAAATTTCCCTTCTGGTCCCATAACTTCTTCTTCATTGTCATCCTCACTGTCGTCACCAACGGCAACATTTGCTCCTCTATGGAGCTCCTCTTGCAATGCTTGTACCTACCTTTGGAGGGCTTGAACCTCCTCAGGATTAATAGCTCTAGCCCTTCTGCCATGCTCTCTTCATGGAGGCATCTTCTAACTCGAACCCATAACCACACAGTCCTGGTGCAAACTGCCTCACAGTCGGTGCTCTGTCTACACACTCAAGAAAACCCGCTCTGATACCACTTGATGGGGACACAACCCAAGAATAGAATGGACACAACAGAAAAGGGAAATCGTATTAACTAAGAAAATAAACTAGTACAAATAGTATAGAGAAAATAAACTTCAAAACATGCCCTAAGGGCTTATAATAGCATAAATTTGGAGATAATTTCTCCTTTCAGTACCTCCTCTCAAACTCCACTCCGAACTACCTTTTACAATGCCAAAAATCTTCTTAAATAGACCCCAAAGGGTTAAGGACTAGGAGTACATTCTAGAAAGTGCTAGTAGGCATCCATCGACCAAATAGAAGGTTCCAAAAGCTGTGTTAGAAGTCAGTGCAAATCTAGAAGAATCCAAAAATGGTAACCGAACTTTCGAGAGGCATAACTTTTGAAATGTAGCTTCGATTGACGAACCGTTTACATTTTCAAAAAGCTCTCAAAGTGCTCTATAGCCCTATGGACAAGCTTCGCTCATCCCCCATTTTTTGGCCCTTTTCAAGGTCATTTAATGCCCTTAACCTGACTTTGAAGCATTCTTAGGAGGTCTCCAAAACCCAAAAAATTGCAATAACTTTCAAACCGTGGGGTCTTTTGACCTGATTCTTTTTCTGGAATGCTCTAAATCACAATTATATTCATCTAGCCAATTCACACCTTCTAGGTCACCAAAATGATGTCCAAATTGCATGCTCCTATTTTTTCCGGATTTTCTAGCACATTGATAGTTGAACTATGAGAGTTGGAACCTTTATTTGACCCAAATGGGTATCCAAAAATGT
Organism: Cupressus sempervirens; assembly: GCA_028749045.1. Taxonomy (NCBI): domain Eukaryota; kingdom Viridiplantae; phylum Streptophyta; class Pinopsida; order Cupressales; family Cupressaceae; genus Cupressus; species Cupressus sempervirens. The sequence goes on along the minus strand of CM053788.1, from coordinate 245,337,968 downwards.
AAAGACATGAAACAGAAACAAAAATGTCCCTTTTCTGATTTTTGTATGATATTTCCAACCTTTAATCAGATCTTTAAGATCAAACAACTAATATCACAAAAATCCACCAATTTCTCAATGAAACCCCAAATCGGGTATTCTGAAAATAGTGCTAAAAGCTTCACAACTTCACAAATTATTAATAAATCTGAAAATGGAAATTTTTACAGAACTTTCAGCAGCATAATAGCCTACAAATTGACATTTCTAGATCCGTATAGCCTTTACACAACAGCTCAAAAATGTAGGACAAAAACTATGCTCATCGGGCTCCCGAAATTAACACAAAAATGCCCGGAAACACCACAAAAACACTAATAAACTATCTCAGAAGTTTAATCATTTCCCAATACATATATTCAGCTCTATTTTAACATCTTAAAGTCTGAAATACAGCAGCAACCAAAACTGATATGAAATGCTCAACTGAAAACACCAAACTCATGCAAAAAACACACCCAAAAACCCACAAATCTACACTGTTCAGCACAAAAGGCAAACTCTGTATGAGCATGCACATGGAATGGCTTCAAACTCCTATCCTTAGCCTTCTTAGAAACCTACAAACTCCCATTCTAGGGTCTCCCTGGAAACCTACAAACTCCCGTTCTTGGGTCTCCTTCTCCATAGGTTTGGCAGCCTCTGAAGAATAACAAAGAATGAGCGAAAATCAAGTTCTGTAATGAGCCCAAAATGCCTCCAAACCCCTTAAAAGAGGGCATAACTGTAACTCACATCCAAGAAAGGTTAATGAAACTTATTTTAATAATAATTTTCATTTATTAGTCCAACGGTTTCCAAAGATTAACCCCCTTTTTCCGAAACTTCACTTTCTTGGGCCTACCTGCCTTAGCAAAGATTTTCTTTTTTAATTATTTGAAAAGGGGACATGACAAGTCCTCCCCTCCCAATCATTGCTTGTCCTCAAGAAATAGCTGAACAATAAACCAATCAATCCACCTGGATCCCAAATGTAGTCATGAACTATACTACTACCAATTAACACAGGCTCCTGCAATATCCTCTGCACTATGACCAAGAGGAATCCATAATCAAATTGACAATTATAGCTCAACCAAACTCTGAAATCACCACTACCACAATCAAAAACCCATGAGGTACAAACTATTAGAACATCAGAACCCAAGTAAAGTGGACAAATCAAACTACCAAGACAGTAAATACCATCAACGCATCCCAGTGGCCTATATGGAATGTACAATCCAACTCTGCAACAATGGTGAACCCTCTCGAATGAAACTGTACCAAGTATGGAGAATCCACACACTGTACAACTCCTACAATCAACACAACTTTGTAGATCATTGGCCACTATCTCATAACCATAACTCCCATGCACCCCTGATGGTGAAAAGCCATCACAAGATAAACAACAAGAAATGGAACCCAAACCAAATTTTCCTGCCATCAACTCCTCAGCATAAGGATCAATTGTTAACTGATGTACATACCCTGCAATATAATGTTGATTAAAAAAACCAACCTCAGTCAACAGCTCACCATGAACAAGTGATACAACCCACTGTGACTGATCACTAGCTAAGTCAGGAGATGTCATAGCCAAAGGAGTAGAATCATTAACAACACTTGCTGAAGCATCACTCCAAAATTCCTGCTCTAAGTCATGTATTATCAAGCTATCAACTACAAAACTTGTTGCCATGTCATGCCCATCACAACTCTCATCTCGAGGCATCAAACTATTCCATAACTGATGATAAGCACTAGGAACCAAAGTACATCTCTGTATCATAATCTCATCAACATGGTCATCAAAGGTAAATTGATGAGCGTACCTCATAGTGTAATGCTGATAGAATGCACCAATCTCAGTCAGTGGCTCAGACTGTAATCCAGATGAAACTAACTGCAATTCATCATCAACCATGTTGGAACTAACTACTACCTCCAAAGATATCACCAAGGGAGTAGTATTACTAGCAGGAACCATGCCAACTGTCGACTCACCAACATCACACATGACCTTTGATACATCTCTAGTCTTTGTGCCTTCAGTACTAGAGGCCACCACCCTGTCAGGCATACAATAATCTGCTACAATACCCAACTCAACTAAACCTGACTCTAGTGGGAATGAACCTGATATGCCAATGTTAGTATCAAAGATGGATTCATCCCCATCTCCACTGTCTCTGACAATCTTAGCCATGGACATCCTTGAATCACCAAACACCATAGCTTGTGATTGTATAGAATCAGATAAAGATTGTAGTCACTCTAACTCCATGGTCACCTTAGCCAAATGAAATTGTGACTCCTTGAAAGCCAACTGTGTACTCTCAAGAATCTCAGAAGTCACCTCAAGCTGCTTAGTAAGCTCACTCACCTCATCTTCCTTGGCCAAAAATGCATCATATTCTGTACTACCCCACTCCATAAGATAATCTCTGTCAGCTACCAACTGCATATAATTCTGTCTCAAAATCTGAATACCCTCACATAAAGAGTGGATCTCTGTCAAGGAAAGATAACTTCCTTCTTGCTCATCACTAGTAGGAGAACCCCATCCATAAACTACTAATAACTGATGAGCAGCATCAAAATGTTGGCAAGTGATAGCAATGTCTCGGTCACTAACTCTCAACTGATTAGACACATGATGGCATTGGCTTGACTGTCTCCTACAAACCTCCTTTGATGCACTGTCTAAAGGAGTATCCTCAAAGTTACTAGTCTTTAGAGTATTACCATCCATGTCCTGTGAATCAACTCTAAAGCTCATATCAACATACAGAGTATCAAAAACTATAGCACTGCTGTCCAACTCCTCTATACCCAAAGAAATTAAGTCTTCAAAATTGCCCACTACATCCTCCTGGGACTCATCTGTACACACTGCCAAATATGAAAGATCATCAACACATTCCAGCAAGTATGGTCGACTGGATATATGAACAAAGCCCAACACCGGTGTATAAAAACTAATACCAACATCAGACAAGATATTGGCACAAGAAAAGACAACACTGTGTAATCTGCTAATCAAATCCATGATAGCATCCAAACAAACACTGCTACCAAAAAGTGTTAAAGATCTCCAGTCAACTGAATCCCAAACACAATATAACAATCTCGAGTCCATATCCGTAAGCTAGAATCAACTAGTAACTCAAGAAAACTCCTCACCTAAGTAATATGACCAATACCAACTAACTCCACATACCTGCCATGATGAGGTAATGAAGTCAAAATACTATCTTCACTCACCTTCAACTGGCGGGATAAATCATGTGAAGTACTACCTGCCTCAACCTCATGTGATGAAGCATCTAACTGTGCCTGGTACTCTTTCTCAGAAAAGTCATGAATGCTCAATGTCTGCTCATCTCTACCAGGTATCTCACCATCCTGCACAACAACATCCTCATAATCATCATCTGAACCCACTACACTGTAGTCACTGCCTGTTGTAACTATACCATCCTGAATACCTGTGGCATCACCCTTTGACAACCTGTAAACAATTGTCTCAATTTGAGTATCAAGTTGACTGTTACTATCAATCTGTGTAATATCCTTTCCCACCACCTCCTATGGCAAAGTAGAATCTAAGACCTCTACCTGGCTATTAGCTAGTTTCTCAAACTCCTCATGCAAGTTCTTGGGAATTGTATCATTTGTCCTGTGAGAAAATCTGCCAAATAGAAATCTAGTCAACTTATCCACCTTAGCTGGGTCAGATAACATGTCATTCATTATACGGTGGTGCTCAACCAACTGTTTAGACATGTCATGGATTATTTTCATAAGTTTATCTCAAATTTTTAAATAACCATCCTTTCTACTATTTTGACTCTGGCTATCAATTGTCCAAGATCGTTCCCTCTGAGACTCTGTACTATACCTGTCCATTCTGGATAAAGTAGAGTGTAACCCCAATAGGATATAACTTCTTCAAACACCAAGAACTAACATGCAAATGATTAGAAGTAGCATGCAACCATAGATTTGGACATGCAACTGATTAGAAGCAACATGCAACCACCAAATTATGACATGCAAGATCTGGGTAGTTGTCAAAACTGACATGCAAAATCTGAGTAGTTGCCAAAACTGACATGCAAACTTATACAACCACTAAATTCACCAAGAACTAACATGCAAATGATTAGAAGTAGCATGAAACCATATATTTGGACATGCAACTAATTAGAAGCAACATGCAACCACCAAATTATGACATGCAAGATCTGGGTAGTTGTCAAAACTGACATGCAAGATCTGGGTACTTGTCAAAACTGAAATGCAAACTTCTACAACCACCAAATTCACCAAGAACTAACATGAAAATGATTAGAAGTAGCATGCAACCATAAATTTTGACATGCAGCTGATTAGAAGCAACATGCAATCATAAATTATGACATGGAAGATTTGGGTAGTTCTCAAAACTGAAATGCAAGATCTGGGTAGTTGTCAAAACTGACCTGCAAACTTCTACAAACCCTTAGGTTGGCAAGATCATGGCTCTGATACCACTGAAATGTCCCTTTTCTAATTTTTGTATGATATTTCCAACCTTTAATCAGATCTTTAAGATCAAACAACTAATATCACAAAAATCCACCAATTTCTCAATGAAACCCCAAATCGGGTATGCTGAAAATAGTGCTAAAAGCTTCACAACTTCACAAATTATTAATAAATCTGAAAATGGAAATTTTTACAGAACTTTCAGCAGCATAACAGCCTACAAATTGACATTTCCAGATCCGTATAGCCTTTACACAACAACTCAAAAATGTAGGGCAAAAACTATGCTCATCGGGCTCCCGAAATTAACACAAAAATGCCCGGAAACACCACAAAAACACTAATAAACTATCTCAGAAGTTTAATCACATCCCAATACATATATTTAGCTCTATTTTAATAGCTTAAAGTCTAAAATATAGTAGCAACCAAAACTGATATGAAATGCTCAACTGAAAACACCAAACTCATGCAAAAAACACACCCAAAAACCCACAAATCTACACTATTCAGCACAAAAGGCAAACTCTGTATGAGCATGCACATGGAATGGCTTCAAACTCCTGTCCTTAGCCTTCCTGGAAACCTACAAACTCCCATTCTTGGGTCTCCCTAGAAACCTGCAAACTCCCGTTCTTGGGTCTCCTTCTCCACAGGTTTGGCAGCCTCTGAAGAATAACAAAGAATGAGCGAAAATCAAGTTCTGTAATGAGCCCAAAATGCCTCCAAACCCCTTAAAAGAGGGCATAACTGTAACTCACGTCCAAGAGAGGTTAATGAAACTTATTTTAATAATAATTTTCATTTATTAGTCCAACGGTTTCCAAAGATTAACCCCCTTTTTCCGAAACTTCACTTTCTTGGGCCTGCCTGCCTTAGCAAAGATTTTCTTTTTTAATTATTTGAAAAGGGGACATGACAGAAACTAAGTCTAAGTACATTTTTTTGGGTGACACAGGATTGCCCTTATACCTCTGGATGCTCCTGCATCACATATCTTATGCTAATGATACTCTAAATATATTTTATTTCATTGATACACTAGTGAAGAATCTCAATCTTCCAGCTTAGCTGATTCAAATGTAGAACTAGTGACATGTGGTGAAAAAAATGAAATGGAAATAAATCATGAAAATAATGATCTTAGCTTTACAAATAGATAGAGGAACATGAAATGCATAAAAAAAAACTTGAAGAACCATTTGGGGAAAAAGATAATGACATATTGGCCTCTCCAAATAGTATGGTGAGAAATTAGCCCCTTGTACATCATTTACTAAAGATGGTTTTTGGATGCCATTCCTCTTTTGTGTTTTACAAATATTGAACTTTGACTCTATCTTGCAATGAAATGAACAAAAGAAAATATGTGCCATAGCTAAATTGCCAAACTATTTAATTCATGTAGCTAGATATTGAGATTCAATAGAATGGCTAAAAATTGAAGTTGAAAGCACTTAGGAGATGCATAGGGAAGGTCTTAATCTTGATAACTTAATGCATTGCCAATTTATACTTTGATTCACCAAAATTGTGCTATTAATTTTTTACTTCAAATAAAGAACTTAACACTTTACCCAAGAGCATTTATTTAGCTTCAACTTTTGAGAAACATGCAATAAGCCATTGAGATTTAAAATATGTTAGCATCTATGAAGTTCCTCCTTCTATTATAGTGGAAGCTTTAGGACACTTGATTCAAGCTTCAATTTTTTATTGCACTAGTCTTTAACTTCTCCAACCACATAAGACCATTGATACAATTTAAAGGAAAATGTTGTCAACTATTTAGAATAACTAATTAATATTTTTGGGCATTATTAGAAGTACCTAGTCAAGAAGTCACATAACTTATAAATTTACCAATGATCTATCCTATAACTTCTCACTTCCATTAATTTTGATTAGACTGGAGATCAAGAAAGTAACCTTAGCATTAGATACATCTTTTAATCATCCACAAACAAAATAGAGTAAATGGTTACAGCTTAAGCCTCTCAAAAGTTAAATTGGCTTTATAAAATTAGTTGAATGGAAAATTATGATAGCCTCATAGGCTATGACCAAAAAATAATTTTGATTCATACAAAAATATTGTGTAAGAGAACTTGTTAAGGTTGGAAGTGTCTCCCTAATCTTTCCTGACTACTACATGGAAAAGTTAGATATCATTTAATTTCTGTTAAATAGAGACCAAGGTTTCAATTGAATTATACCACCTAATTATTTTTTCAAAACTAAACTTATTTGTTCACATGATGCCATTGGGAAATCTAGAAATTCTTTTGTCCTTGTGCTTTTTCTCAAATGTTGTATTATGAGGAATTACCTTTCAAGCTACACAGTGTCTATTGTTTTGTCTAGTATAAATGTTAGCCTCCACATTGTTTTCAATGTAGGATTAGTCTGAGAAATTATTCTAAGATATAGCCACATTGTAAAACTTGTGCATACATTATGTCTCATTTTGAAAATACATAAGCATTTCTTTTCCAATTCCTAAATCTCACTTCAATTTTTTGGTATATTTTAATTTGTGCAAAATTATTGCACTATTGCAATTCCATGAAATCTTTTCTTAATTTGTGCAAAAAATTTGCACTATTGCAATTATATTGCTAATCATTGGTAATCACTTTCACTTTTGTGCTATGAAGAGGTTCAACCACTTCATTGCCGTAGGGTGGGGTTTGATTTTTTGGAGTTATAGAGGGGTTTTTTTTTTTTTTTTTTTCATTTTTTTTTTCATTGCAAATTTTAGTAGAATTATGTCTAAGTTATATAGAATTAATTATGTGTGTGTATATCATACATGCTAAGGTTTTCCAAGGGTTATATCTGGTAGTTATAGATCTATTTTTTGTTTATGATAACATTGAGATAAGGTCTCATGGGTGTAGAACAAGATTTAGTGTGCAAAGAACATTAAAAATAAGGAAAACATTCACAAACTAAAACTATATTCCCATATAAGTTTAGAAAAAAGAAGGTGTAAGAGAGTGCAAACTAAGAGCAAGATCACTCCAAAAGCCTCCTTGATTTTGTAGATGCGTCCTTTGATGTAGATGTATGCTCAATAATATTTCTCAAGCTTTAATTAAAAATATGGATCAAAGTGGATTTGTGGATGGATTTTGCCATTATGATGGTATTTTGATAGTCCTTAAGCTCTCAAAATAGCATCATAACATTAGCATGGAAGTGGATGATTGAAATAGGTATGAGTTTGGCTTCTCAAAATTGCATGGTAACTTTACTTGATGGATTGTGATTAAAATGGCTTGGAAGGGGATTCCTTAAATAGACAAAGGGCTTGAGGGATCGATGGCTAGGATGGAAGGAAAGGAGAAAGCTTATGGAGGGCTCAGATTGAATGAGAGGAGAGCACATGGATTGTGCTTCCTTATAGCCAATCAGGGAGTGACACATGTCACAGGGTCATTAGTTAGAGCAAGAGGGGTTGAGGGGTCAACAAAGGAGGCTCAAAGCTCATAAAGACCCTCATAATGGCTTGTAAGAGCAATGAATGGGCTTGTAAGAGTTATTTATGGCTTTGTGGGAGCACTTATGGCTTGGTGGTTGGGATATTTTGAGGGGATAGACTTTAGCTTGGCTTAGGAAAGTCTTAATCTCATTTAGGATTGTGCAAATGATTAAGGGATGGGCTAGGCTTTGGTTAGGATTAGATTAGGGATGTTAGAGATGTGCAAGTGGATGGTATTGATGAGGGTGGGTGAGTTAGTGGCTAAGCTTAGTTAGTATGGGTGGATGGGGTGGATTAGGCTAAATGGAGGATTAAGGATAGGTTAGGGGCTATTAGATTTTGAGGGCTTTATTTATTAAAGTGATTTTAATAAATTTGAGATTTTTGGAATTTAGATAGGAGAATAGGATTTAATTGATAAATAATGGGTTATTTGATTTATCAATTAGTACTATAGATGATTAATTAAATTAATCAGCTAGGGGATGGAAAAGGATTAATTAAATAAGAATTTAATTAATGATGCCTTTAGAGATAGCTAAATAGGATTACCGAAGTAGTGTAATTAGATTTAGGTGTCTACAATGGGCATTACCCTTATTTATATTACAGATTGGGTTTATTATTGTGATTCTTATGTTATGTAATTGTGATGTTTTGTTAGAGGTTTGTATCATGCATTGCTTTGATTTGTCTCAAAGTATGTTGCTTGAATGCATGCAACAATTAGGGAAGGGCCAAAATCTAATGATAAAGTCATAGTGTATATTCATGTTGATGGGAAGAAGATCATGATTGGAATCTGTGTATGTGGAAGCTATGAACAGTTTTGGCTGAATTTAATATTCAAAAAAGGTTTCAAGATCTCTCATACTTCAAAGTCAGTTAGCATTTTTCATTGTGGATATACAAATTCATTCAAGAGAGAGATGAATATCCTTAGAAAGTTACTTTGTGTCAGTTCTTTTAAATGAATTTTAGAAACTTTTAAATTTTATATCTTGTATTTTGTATTACACATAAGTACTTTATTTTGGCTTGATGCTAAAACTATTTTTTAGATCTATACAAAAACTTTTGTGTAAAATTAGTCTAAATATTATTATTTAATAAAAAGATTCCTTAATTGGTTCTTTCTTCTTGTTGAGCACATCTAGAAGCTTGTATGGAGATGATGAAGATAGTTACCAGCCTACATGTTTATGTAAATTTTGTAGTGCCTGCCCCTAGTTCACATTTTGTTATCGTTGCTGAACTCTTTTAGAACTAGTTTTATGTTGTTGATTAGCAACATTCTTTTGAGATTATCAGATATTGTGCTATGGATTCAGTTTATTATGTGATGAGATTACTTAGACTCTATATTTCATATATGTATGATGATTATTTTTAGTGTTCACAATTATTGATGATGATTATTACATTGCTTTCAATTATTAATGATGATTAGTAAGATGATTTATTATCATATGTGATTTCTTATGGATACTTACCCCATACTTGCATGTGTATGGTGTGCGTGTTTGCCTTGCGTGTTTTCTTTTGTATGGCATGTCTGATGTGGTTAAGCAAGGGAGTCGTAGTCACCTGCTAGTCGGGATCTACACGATGCACCACTTCTTACCATTGTCTGTTTAGTTTAGTATATATTGTGTTTGTACATGCATGGTTTTTATGCAGGTTGCAAGTACCAGGTATTGACTTCCTTGAATTGCCAGGATGAGCGTACCCTATCACATTATCTCAATGACCTATTTCATGATTTTTAATCCTTTAGATTTATTTTGTATGATTTGTTCTATGATGGGTTTTCATGTTTTATCTTGGAGGTTTATGGTGAATTTTCTATTAATTAAGTCTTAACAAATAAATTTAATTAATAAATTGTTTATTTAAGAAAAATAATAAAATGTCATGATCTTTGATATTTTTTTGTAATTAATTAAATGTGAATTATTGGGGAAAAGGAATTAAATAAAAGAAAACTAGAAATTAAAATTAATAATAATTATAAAATAATAATAAAGTAATAAATAAAATAATAATAATAAAATTTATAAAAATTAAAAAGAAAGTTATAAAATTTAAATAGAGATTATTTAAAAAGTAAATTGGAGTTATAAGCTTGCATAGGAATTAACATGTGTCAACAACACGGGGGTTAGTGCATCAATTAAGCACAAGGTGTCTACAATTCTATGACTCATCAAAAAAGAATTGGAAAAGACCCATGCTTAGTTGGTGACACCTTTCAGTGGTTTCAAGAAGCAATTCAAAGGTTTCTTGAGAGCTCTTTATATTTAGGAATTCATAGAAGCTTAGGGAGGGGGTGGAAAGCAATTGGAGCATTGGAGGACTCAAGAACTCTGAAGAAGGGAGCTTGCTCTACGAATTTTTTTGAGGAAGAGCGAATTAGCATCAGAATTCGGGTAGATTCTTGTGATTTTTCTTATGCTATTTCCACATTATGCATTCTTGTCTTCTTCGTGTCTTCCATATGTCTTCTGAGGAATTTCATATTTTTATTGTATGTATTTTCAATTTGGGCAATTAAATTTATTTGAGAATTTTATATGCATGGATTTAAAAAAAAAAGAGAAAACGGGTTTGGGTTCGAATTAGAATCAAATTGAAATAGATTTGAAAATGGTTTCAAGATTTATGGCCAAATCCATTAGTGAAATTATTGGATAAATTTAAAGAACAATTACCTTTTAAGAGAAATTTTTTAATTCATCACAAATTGACCTGTCGTTGCCCCTTGGATAGACCCGAACTCAGTCATTCATAACTTTTTATTGGGATCAAATTTATTCGAGCGCTCTAGTCAAAATTGGTACAACTTGGCCCTCTCCAACATATTTAAATTTTAGCCCGATCCAACAGTTCATTAGGGAGATATGGCCATTGTACTGAGACTGTTTTATTTAAGGACAAATATTTCTCCATTTCCCATAACCAAGAGTTCTTTATGCTTAAACTTCACAAAAATAATATATCAAAGCATGGAATGAATTAAGATATTATTGAAATCTTCCCTTATTAGAATCTTATTAATATGCATTAGTTTTATATGGTTTATTATCTAATCTAATTAAATCAAATTTAATTAAGATTAATTAATAGTAGAAGAAGTGTAATTAATTACTAGTCAATCTAAGTAAATGGATGAGAGAAAATTAAAAGAAAAGAGATTTTAATATAGTTTATATAGTGGATTTTTTATAATGTATATTGAATACTATTTAATATATATTAAACAATTTTAGAGTTGTTTAATGAAGATGATAATGTTAAGAATTTGGAGATTAATCATGTTAAAATCTACAATGAGTCTTATTGGTTTGTGATAGGGATCTGTTTCAAACGACGTTTATATAGACAAAATATTATTATAACAATTAGAAAATAGAGTCTAATGGTTGATTTTAATATTGATTAAATAATTGTAAGATGATAATTTATATTATGTTGATTTAAATTTAGAAACTCTGAATGATATTGGATTAAGACTGAATTATTATGTTATTGGTTAATACGTTTGAATACCTTAATGGAGTTAAGAGTTGGCCAAATATTAACTAATGAGTTTATGGAAGGATTCTATAGATCGATTATGTATAGTTTGAGGAGTTTATTATTTATTAATGTTTGTAAGGACTAGCAAACTATTAATAAATAATGGTTTAAATAGATATCAACAAATTTGATTAGAGTTAATCTAGTGGAGATTATTTATTAATTGAAGTTTGGTAAAAGATAATAATTTTTGGAGTTGGATTATAATTGATTTTTAATCAATTGATATTCATTGAGTTGATATTATAACTATGATATTAATAATTAAGTTGTGCGATAGAGTCTTATTTGAAAAGATTAATGATAATATGAATTTGTTAAGGGAATGTTGGTATTTTTTGAAAGATGACGAATATGATCATTTAAGATTTTTAATAATTATTATTGAATTATTAATATGATCTTTTGAGTATTCAATTATAGTTGACTTTTATCATATAGAATTATAGTTAGTTATTAGTCAACTGATATTAATTGGAACGTTACTATTATTAATTAAATCAATCAATGAGAGTTAATTAGATTTAATTAACAATTAAGTTAAGTAATAAAGATTTAATTGATATAATTCTTTTAATAAGATTGTAGAAATGTTGATATCAAGTTGATAGGTCTTATTCTTATGACTTGAATGATGACCTTAGATATTTAATGGTGAAGACTTAGTAATATTTAATTGAGGACTATTAAAATATGGACCTATGTTAATTGATTGATGTAATTGATCATTTTAATAAAGTTATAATCTCTTATTCAAAGAATGATAATTGGACCTCTTATAATATAACGAATAATGATCTTAAAAAAGTTGAAAGATTAATCAATTAGAATCTGGATCATGGTTAAATATAAAGGACAATTTAATTAAGGTCAATGATGATCAGTTTAGTGAATTATTATTCTTAAGTTATTCTTAGAATAATGCTATCAGGGAACAAATGGGTTGACTTGTAGGTCAAATGATAACTTTATACACTTAAAGTATACTTGCAAACAGAAAACAGAAAACCCCTACACATTATTCAACTATGTGAATTTAGTAAACCAAAACATGTGTTTGCATCGTGTATTCTATATGCTTCTTGTTTTAGGTTTTGGGTTGACTAGTGTTGACCAGTCCTAGGATGTTACCAGAGGCTCAGGGGTTATGAGATATGATGGTATGTTGATCTTATTTGGTCTCGATCTTTATAAGCCCAACCATAGTAATGTGATCGTATGCTCTATGAAATGTTTGTATTTACTGATTGTTATTGTTCATCAGTCTTCATCTGTGAAGCTGAGAGGTATGTGTATGAGACACTTGAGCTAATCATTTTTGAGTCATCGATCAGTTATCCTTGGATTATTTTCTAGTCACCATGATGGGATTGAAATATGGATTTATTTCTTGATGATGTCATGTTGTGACATGTTTGACTCAACCATTTTGGAGTCTTTGATCAATATGATTTTGAGATATTCTTGGTTTCTTGTTGAGAACCATTTATCTTGAGATATATTTTGGTTATTGAGAACCAATTGATACTTATGATTATCAGTGATGCCTTCAATTGCCAATAGATAACTATTGTGGTCATGATTTTCTATGGATGCTTTTTCAGATGCTCATGGAGATTTGATGATTCTTATCCTGGAGATTTGATGATTCTTATTATGGATATTTGATGCTTTTATGCATATTTGATGATTTTATTATGGATTATCTTTTATGATTTTGAGATTTATGATTCCATGAGCTTAGGGTAGGTAATCTACTTGTAGTGTCGGGAAGTGGCTTGCAATGGGGGTTGGGGCCCTAAGCGGTTGCCAGGGTAACTCATTATAAGTTTGGTTAGTAAGTGATAACATTTACACACTAAATGGGGATTAAATGAACCTAAAAAGATAATTTTTTTGATGTTCTCGCCCATGCCTTGAGTGCTTGTATAGGCTAGGATGAGAGTAGTGAGAACGCATGGTTGCGACCATGCATTCCGTAGTATGCTTTGTCAGTATGAGAGGATACTAGTGGCCACATGAGATCAGTATGGACTCGTGGAGTTTAGCTAACTATCAGGATAACTTGTACGTGATAAATGCAATGACACTTTCCCACTTGCAAAGTAGGTTTTCTACATGTCTTTGTGTGCCTCAAGGAATTAGATGTCGATTTTGTGTGTGTTGGAACCTTTGAGTTAGTATACTTTTAGGATTCCTGAACTTTTTATCCTATGTGTATTGATATCCTATTTGGGACTTGAGATTATCTCCTCATCATGGTGGGAGTGGACCACTTAGGTTCCACGTAGTTGGGTGGTAGTGTATTTTCACTCTTATCATTTGAGATCCGTCCGAGACACTGTGGCTGGAGTATCCTTGGTTAGTAATTATTCTTCATTATGTTCTTGGAGCATTATGATAGATAATATACCTTACGATGGATGTATTTACTGGTATGTTTCTTATATTGATCATTTGCTTTACTTTGCATATGTTAGTTGATGATTTATTATGCTTTACTTTGCATGTTAGTAGGATGTTTTAAGAGTAACATTCCTACTATGTTAATACCGATGATCTCTTCAGTGCTTTGGAATGTTATGCACGGAGGGATGGCTAGGATCCACGATGGTCTAATGATGCTATTTACGGTTGGGAGGAACCGTGCACTTAGTTATTTATGTTTGTGATGTATGATTATCTTTTGTGATGGATGTTTATATCTTTTGTGATGATGTATCATGTATGATATGTGGTTTTATTTATGTTATTACATCATGGATTAATATTAGATGATGATGATGTACTTTATTTACTTGGATGTTTATTCTTTTAAGCTTTTCATACCCTGTGATATGTACAGTGGATGATTGAGCTAAACTAAAATATAATTACAAAAGGACACTTGTATATTGTTTAAGTACATTGGATGTATCATTGTTATTTCATTAGGATGTGATGTTAGATGAATAGTTAATTTAGATGTGATACAACATTAAGGGATCTTTAAAGAATGTAGCCTATTATGTATATATGTTATGTTTATTTTTATTTGAATTGTTGCTATTGCTTTCGCAAATGTTATGAATGGTTTTATCTTTCATGTTTAAAAAAAAAATTGTTTGGAAAACTTAGTAAAATTCTTTAGATCCCTTGGCGGGGCATTACAAATTTACTTCCTTATTTTCCTTGTCTAAATTTGTCATATGTCTGATTGTAGAAACATTTAAAGGTTCCTTTTACCCTTCTCTTACTTCCATCCATGAGAGATGCTAGGACATATACATCTACTATCTACAGTATGTAGCTGAATCCAACACCTTATGAAACCAAGAGATTGTACAAAGATGCGGCCCACAAGGCATGTATTTAATATTGCCTCTACATGAACTACTTAGCACTATTGTTCAAGGCCAAGTACCAACATGGATCCAAACCAATTGTACATTCTACCCAATATAGAATCTTGTAATAGGTCATTGGGGTATACAATGTAAGACAAATGAGCATGTCTAGTGGTTCAAAATGCTTAAACCCACCAATCCTCTAGACAACATAGAGTAAATGAACAAACACAGATGAGAGTATTGTAACAAAATTGACATATCTGCAAAATCAACAGCTTAGTATGTACTCTTATCAATACATCGTACATTATTACCATACAAGTGTAGCTATATTAGCACTCCAAAGATGAGTATAACTACACATGGCTTCCACTTTCAATTTGTAAAATAGTGTTACACTTCTGTGTACCCATTGCACTCCACGGTGCGATTGCTAGTTGTAATATGTAGATATATTCAAATGCCACATCCAGAGACTTATAGATCTTATATGACTATTTGATCAAATGAAACTTTGTTTTTTAATTCAATCTACCAGAATATATCATTTCATGGAGTACAAAAACTATAAATCTATAAATAAAAAAAAGGATAGGTCAAAATCACTCAATTTTACAGGGCTTTGTGAATCTTCTCTCATATTAAACATAGATTATTTATAAAATTGCCTAATAGAAATGTATTCCATTGAATCCATGATTTGTGTTGGTAGACAAAAGGTGAAATTGTTATTAAGGCCATAAAAATATTTTGAACATGTGGAACAATTGAACGACTTTAAAAACTTTTAGGAAAATGATTTGTTAGATATAGAAAGTAAGATGCTTATCTAAAACTATAAGATGAAAATGCTCTATTAAAAATATATTGGTAAGTAGTTTTCAAAAAAAATCATATTAGGTTACTAAGAAAATGAAGCTTGAGATATAGTTACTATTTGCTATTGTAATGTACAGGAAGAATGTTACAACCAAAGACACATGCTATAACAACCTATTTTTCGCATATGACCTAAAATTATTCTAATTTTTTTTATTGATAATAAACTTATCTCAATAAAAAACTATTGATTAAAAAATAACATAGTCTACAAACTATAAAGAACATGATTGTTAAGCCTAATTCATGCAAATAGAAAATCAGCTCAAGAACAACAAAAACCTTTTGGTTGGTAGGATTCAAGACTACTCCCACTAATATTTTTATTTGATACATACAGGTGGCAATTTCTTTGGATTTCACTTGTTTCTTCTTATTACAGATTGGAGCATCATTTTTCATATGGCATGTCAAATCTACAATGATTAGAAACTAGTCTCTTAGAGTTCTTAAATGTGAGTATTATGGTAAGATGACAATGCTCAAATACCCTTGCTAACTTCCTTATTAGTGATTTTTTGAATAAAATCATGTTGTTATTAGCTTTTCTTAATTGAACTGCAATGAAAATTTGTTTCTTATTAGTGACTTTTCTAAAAAATCCTAACTATGAAATTAATCTCTAAAAGTTTCAATTTGAGAAAGGTACAAATAAATCAATGATATTATTAATTTATTTAACATTTTGTGAGTCTCCTTAATTTTTTACAAGAATATTTTATCTTTTGCACTGAAGAATGAATCTTTATCATAAGTAGTACATTAATATTGCATAGATCTAATATGTTATTTTTTTACTTTATGTAGAAATGTCTTGATAAACTCAAAGAAGGGGATAAAGTTAAAGTTATGGATCCATATGATGATCATTTTTCCACTATCTAGATTATACACTCCTTGTCTATTTTACATTGAGAAAACTTAAATGAAATTGGAGATGTCAATGTAAACATTATAATGGTCATAAGTAATGTACCACTTGCTTAAGAAGATAAAATAGATGGAGTTGTTCATCTCAGAGAGACAGATGGAACCTTCACACTATGACCACTAAAATATTTTGGAGAAAATGACATTGTTTGTCAATGTGTTAGTTGTTAGAAAATGTAGCTGATTGCTTTATATTGTAGTATTCTAAATGTGTTGTTTAAATATATTAATTATTGAGATGTGTTTGAAAGAGTTGGGAACTCTTAAACAATTTTGACACTTTTTATCATATTTACATGATAATTTTGACACATTATTACTTATATATATATATATTTGCATTAAATTTTTTACCCAAAATTACCATTTTTTATCATGATATTGAATCAATCTTTTAATTTGAGTGTTGTTTATGTGTAATATTTTCATTTATGATGATATTGAATCAATCTTTTAATTTTAGTGTTGTTCATGTATAATATTTTTATTTTCTTTAATATTTTAGTTCAACTCTAGTATCATCATTTTTTGTAATTTTTTTTTTATTGAATAAATTATTCATTTCATAACTCTATTTAGTACTAACAAATGGAAATGAACAAATAAATAATCAACTATAAAATAAATCACTAGTCCACTACTAAATCAATTACTAAATATACTACCAAATATGCTACCAAATCAACTACCAAATCAAATACTAAATACACTACCAAATAAACTAGCAATTCAA
This sequence comes from Cupressus sempervirens, assembly GCA_028749045.1. Taxonomy (NCBI): domain Eukaryota; kingdom Viridiplantae; phylum Streptophyta; class Pinopsida; order Cupressales; family Cupressaceae; genus Cupressus; species Cupressus sempervirens. Next base: position 245,320,480 of record CM053788.1, on the reverse strand, counting down.
CTACTAATATACTACCATATATTACCACTTCAACTATCAAATATACTACCAAATCAATTGTCAAATCTATTAATGTTTTAGTGTAAGTAGAAGTAAAACATTGATTATCTGATATACTGATATGAGCTTATAAATGAATTAGATTTCTATTGATTATCATAACTACATCTATGTATATATATATATACTTATGTATATATAGTAATGTATGTATTATATGATTAACCACAACTACCTAATCCACTGTTATTGGGCTCCATATTATTATCAGAAAATATGTTAATTGGGCCTCATGTTATCAGGCTTCTTGTTAAACACATAATACAATTGTTTTGTTTATGTTAAGCCATACCTCCAAAGAGGCATGACCCTACATGGTACAAAGGCCACGTAGAGTCACAAGTTTTGGAGATGTTGTGATTAGATAAAATACATTGTCTACTACAATATTCTTTGTAGTACAATTCATATTAAATTTGTTTCTTCTATTTATTCCAATTTGAAGTCAAAGGTAGGTAGATATTGATCATCTGATAAAGCACTAAAGGAGAACATATATTCAACACTATAATTACTCAAGTAAAGACATTCTCTGCTATCATTATTATTGTAATTGTTTTTAATTACGTAAAATAGGTTTTACAGGGATCCTAAAACCCAAAAGTTTTACAAAATATCTAAAATAGAAATATAAAGAAAAGTATAGCTACAATGCATCTTCTTAACAAAAAGCCAAATAAATGACAGGCTCACAGCCAGTAAACAAAAAACCAGCTATACTAGAAAATGAAAACCAACTAAACTAGTAAAAGATGAGACAAAAAGGAAGCACTAACTATTAGTTCTCCCTATCTAGAACTTGCAAGGTCTCTATAGTTTCATTGGTCTTCCAGTTGTCTACGTCCTCCTAGTCCTAGTTCTGAGCATTCGCTGGATCCCTGGCTTCTTCCAAAACATCCTCAGCCTACCCAATTTCCAAGCTAGCCTTCTCCATCTTTTCCCTACCAAATCTAGCACTCATCAATGATTCACCTAGATTGTTAATATTCTCATTCAGGGCGTTCAATGTGGCAATCACCTGACTAGCCAAGTTCTAATGGGAGAATTCCATCCTTTGGACTCTTTATTCAACCTTGCTGATTCTATCCTCCTGGTTAGCATTGTGTCCATGGACATTGCAGTGCCAATGGCTTCCATCCTAGCTTCTCTTCTCTTCATTATGCCCTTGGTCACTACTGATACTCTAGCTTCCTTCCTGGCTTCTTTTCCCTTTAAGGTCTTCAATTTCATGGAACAACCATTTGATAGACCAAAAATTGTCTATCATGTTATTCTTTGCATTGTTCAAAAGATTAAACCTAGTTTTCCTTGCATTATTAGATATAACAACTAGTGCAGGGTCAATGAGTTCATCAAAGTGGCCTTTGCCATCATTGTCTTCCATCACTTGGAGGCTCGTTGGGTCCTTGACTATCCCCAATTTCACAGTATTCATGTTAAAATTTTTCCAAGACCTCCTCCTATTTTTCATTATCACCTCCACATTCTCTTTCCTCATAATTTATATCTTCTCCTTAGATAGAAAAATAGAGGGGCCAGGGCATGGAGTCTTAGGAATCTGGTCACTGGTTTCTTGCAACAAAGTCTCATCTGCTTTCCTTTTCTTGGGATTCTCTGACATCTTAGCTAAATCCTCCTCCTCTTTTTCACTTGCCCTCCCCTTCTCCTACTCCTTCTCATCATCCTCCCCTTTATTCTCTTCCTCTAATTCTGTATCCTCTTCTTCATCTATATCCTCCTCCTCCTCCCGAGGCTCAGACTTAGGGGGAATGGGGGGTAAGCCTCAAGGAATTTTTCTATAGGGAATGTGGAAAAAAGGAGTAGCTTTCCTTTCTTCCTTAGGGGTTTTACCTTTATAGGAAGCATTATCCTCTTCTTTTTATTTTATGCTATGCACATCCTCAGAATCCAAACTCCCAGTTTCCTCAGAAGCACACCTAGTATCACAGAGGGATTCTTCCCTAGTTTGAGTCTTCAGATACTTATAGACCAAGAGGAGTAATCCATCATGAAGGGATGGGTTAGTAGTAGGTTTCCTCTTAAAACCCTCGATACCCTTGCTCATGGAGGTGAACAGATAAAAAGGAAAATATATTTTGATTCCATGCCTAAAGTGGTTAAGCAAAACAAAATGACATGTTCTAATTCTATCAAATCTAGGATCCAGAGAAATATATTCAATGGTAATCCTTAAGACATACCTCCAAATATTTTTAATATATTCCATCTTGTACTATGTTTCCTCCTTGATGAGTTTTTTCCTCTCAAGTTTGTCCTTTGAAAAAACTTTGACAACATTAGTCAACAATTTCTTATCTCTAAAGAAGTTACTCTCTTCTAGAGGGATCTCCGTAACTTGGGCAATCAACTCTGCATTGACATGGTGGGTGACCCCATCTATTTTGACTCTCTCATTTTTATAGGAATCCATCATAATCTTGGTAATCCCCACATCAAAACCATGGAGCTTCTCCATGAATCTTGTGATACCACCCTTTTCCAACTTATTGTAATTATTTTATCTATCTAAGATCCATAATTTTAACATGGTATCAGAGAAGCATTGCTATTATGAGAGAGTTATTCTTAGAGAAAAAATCAATGTTGAGAAGGTTATCAGTATTCACGTGGAGTTATCAAATTAAGGAAACCCTTTGCTGCATAGGGAATATGATTGAATCATAGTCATATCTATATTTCTTAGGTTGAGGTCTACTTACAAGACACTATATATAAATGGAAATAATGATTTGGATGTCAATAGATTGGGAGGTAATTATTCACAAGGAATCTAACATGATGCAAGTCTTCATAACATTAGATATCTAATTTGCATACAAAAGATGGTGGTGAAATTGGTGGGTGCTATAAACAAAAGACACATTGATCCTACCAAGTTGAATGTACAAGGAAATATTATGTGAATATTGTCAAACCCATATGAAAAAATGATGATATTAATAGTGAAGCATTGAGATTTTCTCTTATCATCACTCCTCATAGCCAAGTGTAGGACTTTGAGTTTCCAAGTTACTGCAACTTGCATGTTCATTCTCCTATTTCCCTTGCTGACTTGCTACTCGATATCAACTTTTGTGGTTGATGAATCATTGTGGAACCCCCTTGGCTAGAGAATATTGACCACAACCAATGAGGAAGAATGTGAAAAACAACCAAACATGAAGACAAGTGTCACATAGGTGTGAGTCTGCCTTCACTTGATTTACATGAAGATCCATATAGATCTAGAAAATAATGGTCACAACAAAGTTTTAGTTGAAAATAAAATTCAATTATAATATTATAGAGTCAAGCCAAATACTCTAATGCTCTTGGCATTCTTTATAAATGATCTAGATTGAAAAATTAGAATAGGGTAAGGATGGCACCATTTGGATTTGAATAACTTTAGAAATAGTCAATAAAATATCATTTTGCGTCATTGAGGGAAGGAGATTAATGTATCAAGGTTGTAAACCAAAGACATATATTAGAGAGTACACATAACCCTTGAAGTGGCAGATATATGCACTTATTGATGGCAATCCATTAAATAGAAGATAGAGAATGACCTAGTGTAAGAAATTTGGGTAATCTATAAGAAAATATATATAGAAAAGGCATATATCATCTCAGCAAAAGTTATATTTAGCTTTCATGAACAATGTGGAATACCAAGTCATTATTCAATATTGGCAACAAAGCATAAAGAGAATGATAACCACATAAATATTAAGTAGAGATTTCAATTGCACAAGTCACACACAAAATATAATAACAATGAAAATGACCAATGACAAGGGTATGACCCTCCAAAATAGAAGGAAAGAAGGGAATATAGATGTGATATAGAATTACTTTTAGTGAATGCTACTAACAAGATTGATTAAAGTTTGTACCATGAACTAAACCCCATGTGAGTAGAGATGAAAGAAATATATTTAAGATCATTTAAACTTATCTAGAGGTTATTAAAAGAGATTGTGAATGCATACAAACCTACCCTCAAATGCTAATATGGAGGATAAGCATAGAGAATGTTGCAAAATCCAAATTAAGATAACCAGGTGAATAAAGAAGAACAAATTAAGAATAAATATGATATATCAAGAATGATATGTTGATTTCTATCTTCAAAATAAGTTTGGATCATGTTCTTGGTTAAAGTGAGAATGAGCCCCCACCACTATTTAGACATTGGCAATGAAGCCATCTCTTAATGAGTGATTGGAATATTGGGAAATGAGATTGGTAAGGTAAACAAGGTATTATATATATTTAAAATTCTTGTTTCTATTCATTGTAGTACACACACACACACACACACACTTGAGATATGGATTAATTTTAAAGTGATCAATGATTAACAATTAATAAGATTATTTCTCATTATGGTTACATGTTTTTTTTGGATAATTAGTGTAATAAAAAGAAAATTTAAAATTATTATTGAAAGGATGATTGTTTTAGATTATGGTAAAAACAAGTTTTGAAGGGACCCCGAAACCCTTTCACATCCTCAAAAAGGAAAAAGAAAGACAACCATCAGGAAAAGAGTCCTTAAACCTAATAGAAGCATCACCAAAATAAGGTTTTATAGGGACCTAAAACCACTTACATAGTCCAAATAAAGTACCCAGGTTTTACAAGGACCTGGAACCTCCAATACAATTTTAAACTAAAAACTAGAAAATAGGACCAAACATAGGAACTAGATGTAACAACTAGAAAATAGGACTTGAATAGGAACCCAACCAAAAAAGAAGACCCAAAGAAACTATTGCAATTTTGTGATCATCTTAACTACCTCCTTACCAATCATATCCATATCCTAGATGGAGTTAGCGGCCGAAGAAGCAACAACAATCAATGCTTTCTTCCTCAAACTCTATCTTGTCCTCTTGCTAGGACCCTCCAAAGATATGGTTCCTTCATTTTCTCTTTTTCCTAAGCTCACTGTAGTAGCACAGATGCTTGAGGTAACCTGCTCCATTTTTGTTCCACTTTCCTTGATAAGCATTCTAAGATTCTGCTCATAATCCTTAAGTTTTTTTGGGATGTCTCCCATTTGTACCTCCAAGTGTTTGATAATAGCCTGGTCAACCTCCTGGTTATGTTGCAAAGTTTCCACTTTCTTCTTCAACCCCATTATTTTATTATAAATCCAAGAATCAATTTGGAGGAAAGAATCAGCTTTAAATTTGGCAGAATGCAGGAAAGAAAGCTTGGTTTCCCTCTCCAGGGAGTCACCCACGTCTTCAACAATGGCATGTGGCGAGGACACAACTTTATCAGTTGTTTCCTCCCCATCCAATGACTCCTCCTCTCTAGTCTCCATAGGGTCATGTTGACTATGGACCTCCTTATCTTGTCCCTCAGTCTCCTTTGTAGGGGTGGAAGCCTTCCCCATGTTTTCCTCCTCACTCATAATGGCTGGATCATTAATTAAATTATCTTTATCTTTATCACCTGCCTCAGACATAGTCTAAGTACCCTCATTATCAAACCTTCGTGTAAGGTGGGTTGTGACTCTTTCTTTCTATGGGCATACAAGCTTTGAAGCAAAGAGAAATGCAAATAGAAAGGGAAAGAAATTCTTTCCTTATACCTAAAATGGTTAGGAAAGACAAAGTGGAATTTGTGCACTCTTTTATTCCTACCATCAAGGATAAAGTACTCATGGATATAGCTAAGTACATCATGCCAAATATCTTAAATCTATTGCACATCAAAGAAGTCTCCATTCTTCTCCAATTGCTTCTCCTCAACATCCATCTTTGAGAATTTTTTGTAGGCCACATTGGAAATGTTGGTCTATTTTGAGAATTTAATAGCTTCCATGGGGAGCCCAATAACCTCGGCAATGAATTCCTTAGTAAGCTTCACACTGATTTCGTGGAGAGTAACTTTGTCATCGACCCAATTTTTGAAGAAGGTGGTGGTGACATGGGGTTTGAAACCATGAAAAAAATTTGAAAAATTGATCACCTTCCCTCTTTGGAGAATCTTCCAAGTTCCCTGCCTAGCCTTCCACTCATCACATTTTTTGGGCTCTTGCTTCCTCGGTTCACCCCCCATTTTAGAAAGCAAACAAAAAACCAGAGACACCTAGATACTGATAGTAGAGAGGTTGAAATGAGACCAATTTTTTGTAACTCAAAATCGAGGTTGCCTTTTTGGTGATATGTGTAGAGAGCACATAACCTTCACATGAATGTACCTCCTTAGGGAAGGTAATCTAATAGTCATAAGGCCACTCCCCCAAATCATTAAATTTCTAATCCAAGAAAATCTTTCCCACTTTGGAATGAATAACATCATAATTAATAATCAATTTAAGATCCATGTGCTTGTTTAATTCATCAAGCCACCTCACCTTATGCCTTGTTTGAACTACATGATTGGCTATCTAGTCAGTGGCCCCATTGGCTTCTCTATATGTATGGGAAATGACCACTTTTTCAAATTTTTGAAATAAGGTTTTGATTTCAATAACCGTAGCCTCTATAGACCATAAGATAGAATTTTTATTATTTAGGGTATTAATAATATTCAGAGAATCACCTTCCAACCATAATTTGGAATATCCCAAATTAATAGCTAATTTAATGGCATAGAGGGTTGTAGTAGCTTCAGAAATATGGCTATTCGAGTGACCAATAGGGATTTCTATAGCATCAATAACATTTCCCACATGATCTCTATGAACACCTCCACATCTTGCTCTTCCTGAGTTTCCCTTAGCAGCTCCATCAAAGTTCCCTTTGATCCATCCATTAGGGGGAACAAACCATTTTATGATCGATCTAGGATTATCAATTTTCAACTTAGATACTTTAGATCATAAAGGGTTATCAAGTTGTAAAGTTTGACTAGACTTCCTTTGGGATTTAAAATTCTCCTTGAAGGCTCTGATGATATTCTAACCAAGTACCCATCTTAGAAGATCTTTATTTCTAAATATTCTATTATTTCTTTCTTTCCAGATGCCCTACCAAAGGTGAGGGAGGGTTAATTTCCAAAGAAATTGAGCATCAAAATCCTTTGAGGGGTAGCACCAACTTTTGAAAGAAAGATCCACATTGTTTTGATGGACCCATGTCATGCCCCAAAAATTCAAAATCTTAGTCCAAAATTCTTGGGTATAAGAGCAACTCAAAAACATATGATCTCTATCTTCAAGTCCATTTCTACATAAAGTACACCTACTAACCACATTTATAACTCTTTTTTGCAAGTTGTCAAAGGCCAAAATTTTGTTTTGGAGAAGAATCCAAAAGAATATGTTAATTTTGGGTATTAGACCCTTAATCCAAGCATGTGAGCAGAAAGGTTGATTACCCTTATCCTTTGAAGGAAAGATAGAAGAGACTTTAAATTGACCACTAGGTCAACATGCTAGATAATCTCATCATCAAGATAAGGGTAAAGAGAGAAAACATTTAGGGATGGTTGGATATTACTGAAACCTTGATCAACATCAGTTAAAATCACCCATGAATCATTCTACCAATAATGACTTACTAGAGAGCCAAATCTCTGCTTGCATTGGTCAACTAAAGCCTTGTCATGAAAGTATTCAATCAAGGGATGGTCCTTAAGCCATATATCCTCTCAAAATTTCACCTTTAACCCATTACCAATTTTCCAAGAGCATCCTTTTTTGTAAAGTTTTCTTGGTCCCCTGAATAGCTCTGCCTATGGAGGAAGAATGAATAGCATCAGGAGAGGCAAAGAAATCAGGAAGGGATTTAGCATTGAAGAGGTACTTATGTTTCCATATGGTACTCCACTCTTTGTTTTCATGGTAAACTCTCCACCCCTGTTTGGCTAAAAGAGCTTTATTCATATTTTTGATTTTCTAGATTCCCAATCCCCCTTCACTATAGGGTTTACAAACTTGATCCCAAGCAATTAAAGGCATTCTTCTTTTTTCCTCAAAGCCAGTCCATAGAAAATTTCTTTGAATTTTATCAATTGACTCAAAAAATTTAAAAGGAATTTTGAAAAGACGTAGAGCATAATTAGGTATTCTTTGGAGATAGGCTTTGAGAAGAGTTAACTTACCAGCTTGGCTTAAAAGATTTCCTTTCTATCCTGCTAGTTTCTTGCTGAATGTGTTTATAAGATCTTCCCAGAAAGCATCCGGGACCTTCAAGACTAAGGGAAGCCCCAAGTAAGAGGATGGGAGAGATCCTATAGAACATCCCAGGATTTTAGAAATTTTAATTTGTGTATGGATAGGGGTGTTAGTAAAGAACACAACACTTTTATTCCAATTAACCAATTTTCCTAATGTAGAAGAATATAAGTTAATAGCTTGCTTTAAAGTTCAGACTTCCTTCACTTCAGCCTTACCCATGAAGATGGTATCATCAAAAAATTGTCCATGAGAAAAAATTAAAGGATGGGAAGATGGTTGTAAGCCCTTAATAAAACCTCTTTGGACCAAGTCCCCAATAAATCTCCCCAAGCAATCAGCCATAATAACAAAAAGGATGGGGGATAAAGGATCACCTTGTCTCATCCCTCGAGAGGGAAAAAAGAAATGAGAAGAACTACTATTAACCAAGATAGTGATAGAAGAGGTAGAAATCAATTGATGGATCAAACCAACAACCTTATGGTCAAAGACAAAAGAAAGAAAAATATTACAAAGGAAAGACCAATCAACTCTATCATAGGATTTTGCAGTGTCCACTTTCATAATGAAACCCTGATTGTTAGAACAAGACAAGGAATGAATATTCTCATGAGCAAAGATGATAGAATTAAGGATTTGTCTACCTGGGACAAATCCATTATGTTGATCAGTAATAATCAATAGGATCACTTGAATAAGTCTAGAGGTGAGAGCTTTGGAAATAATTTTGTAGAAAGAATTATAGAGGTTTATTGGTCTAAACTAATCTGGAGAGTCAACACTAATTTTCTTAGGAATAAGGCATAGAAAGGTGGAATTGACTTCCTTAAGCATTTGTTTTGCCCCATAGAATTCCTTAACAACATAACAAACATATTTACCCACAACTTTCCAAAGCTTTTGGAAGAAAAACATGGGGAAACCATCATGACCAGGAGCTTTATCTCCTCCCAGAGAGCAAATAGCTTTGAAGATTGCATCATCCTTAGGAATTGAAGATAACATTTTATTCTATTCCTTTGAAACTAGCGAAGGAATCACTCTGAGGAATTCAGCCTGACTATCCAGATTGATGTTGGGATCAACCATCATTAGAGAAGAGAAAAAAGTCATGATCTCATCCATGATGGCCTTGTCCTCAACAATCTTCACGTCTCCCTTTTTTAGGTATGATATGTGATTTTTGGCCCTATGCTTCAGAGTGGAGAGATGGAAAAACTTTGTATTTTTATCTCCTTCCCTCAACCATATCAACCTTGATCTTTGTCTCCAGTAGATTTCTTCTTTAGTGATGATGTCATGGTATTGAGCAAGCTTTTCATTTTCTTCAAGGAGGAGGTTAGAAGTATATCCTTCCTTCTAGATTTATTCCTAAATTTTTAGAATATCCTCCTTAATAGCTATTTTGTTCTCAAAAATATTCCCAAAGCTATTCTTGTTCCATCTTTTGTTTTCCCTTTTAACATTTTTAAGCTTGGAAGCAACTCTAAAGAGGGCAGGGCCTTCAAAATCAATATTCCACCATTCTTTCAATTTACTTTCAAATTGTGGGTGTTGCATCCACATCTTCTCAAATCTAAAAGGAAAATTCTTCTAAAGATTAATCTTCGTAGCAATGAAGATAAGGGGGAAATGATTCGATCCAATTTTTTGATAGGCTTCCAGCTTAAAAATTGAAGTCTTTAGTCCAATCAGGAGAAATAAGAGCACGGTCAAACCTAGCCTAAATACATTCATTACCAACTCTCTTGTTACTCCAAGTGAACTAAATTCCATGGAGGTCCATATCCATTAAGCCCTCTTTATTTATAAATTCTGTTAAATCCAATCTTCCTTCCAACTGAGTAGCATTGCCTCCCATTTTCTCATGATCATAAAGAGGGACATTAAAATCTCCCATTATAATCCATCGTCCAGAATAGTATTTACTTTTAAAATTAGAAATAGAATCCCAAACCTTTTTCCTTAGATGCTTTATGTTTGGAGCATAAATATTCATAATATACCAACCCTCCTTTTGGTCTATACTAGTAATTTTGGCTATCATAAGATGTTTACTAGCAATCAAAATTGTTCTAGAGAAATAGTTCTTCTTCCATAACATCAAAGTTCCCATTGATGCCCCTTCTAAACTGCTGGCATTTATTGAATAATTTTTAAAAGCTTTAATCTGTTCTACTTTCTCTTTATTCATCTTAGTTTCTTGAAGCTGGAGGAGATTAGGCTTTTTTTCTCTAACAAAATTCCTAACAATGTCTAGTTTATGAGTACTATTCAACCCGCTAATATTCTAAGTTATGATCTTCATATCTATTTTTTAGGGGTAAAATCCAGAATAGTTTCCTACCAACCATCAACAATATTCATCATACTTTCTAACTCTCTAGTTTTCTTAGTAGATCTTCTTCCAATTTTGTCTAGGGAACCAACATCTAGTTTCACCTTAGAGTTTTTTTTTTCTCTTTTCCTAGTTTTATCTTGATTAAGCAAGAGGTTTCACCTTGATATACTATCTATTTTGTTGCTTCTAGTCTCTACCCCCTTAGTATTGTTCTTTTTTTCAGCCCTTTTTCTTTAGTTTGGTTTATGAATTGAGCCATTTTCTTTCACATCATCTAGGGGAGGAGGCTCATCCATAGAAAGATCATTATCAACCTAGGATAGCACCTGGATCTCCCTGGACTGAGAAAAGAGGATCTCCCTCAGATAAATTTTTGATATCAGCCAAGATTTCACCTTCCTCAAGCACAATTTTGTCATCAAAATCTCTCCATTTTTCTTCTATCCTCTAATAAATAATGATTTTTTTTGATGAATCTACCTGATCTTTTAATCTTTGTTCAGGTAAACTAGTTTTAGAATGTAAACCAAGACCTTCTTTCTCAGAGCTAGCTTCCTTAGAAGCAGTCTCTTTATCCACTTCAGCCTATGGAGCTTGAAATTATTCATTAATCTTTTGTTCTTGGTGATGGAATTCTTTGGGATTCCATACTTAGTTTTTCTTGAGTTTTTCTTACCTAGCTTGGAAATCAGATCCGCCTTTTTTGGGAGATGATTCAGGTCTACCACTTTAACAAAAAGTCTAGCACAATGAAGTTTGGTTCTAGAAGCCATAGCATTATCCAATGCCACAAGTTCACCAAAAGAACTGGCAATACCTTTAAAAATGTCTTCATGCTAGAATTCTAAAGGGAGCCTAGGAAGTCTAGCCTAGATGGGAGTGGTTAAGAAAAAAGAGTCTAAAATATCCATGTTAAGTTCCCATTTTGTAATGGTGAGAGAGCTTTTACCAAAATACCATGGTCCTCCACAAAGAACCCTATCCATGTCTTCTTTATAGTTCAAGATAAACAAAAAGAAGCCATTCAACATGGGAGCAATACCTACCTCTCCTCTAATAACCCATTTCCTTTAAACCATTTTTCTAAGAGATTCAAGATCTAGTCTTGTGCCTAAAAAATTTCCCACTATGGTGAAATCCATGGAAGACATAGAAAAATCAACTAAAGGATCTAGAATAAAAACTTGAAACTCACCTTTCTCCCAGTAGGACTTAGTAGTCACCGGTGGGAAAAGAGACTTTCCAGTGGGTTTCTTGCTAAACAAGAATGACCAAGTGTTTCGTTCTGAGACCCCTTGCTTTAGCCCTTCAGAGGACTTTTCCTTGAAAGAATCAACGTTATCTTTCTCCTTCTTGAGTTCTTGTCCTGACACATGAAAAGTAGATAGGGAATCCAATGGTGGGATATGGACCCCACACAAAGGTTCAAAATCACCCGAAGACTTTCCATTGTCCATATTGACCAAAGATTTTGACCTCACAAACTTCTTAGCACCCCCTACCATTCCTCTAGGGTCTATACATCCAACCAAATTCTCCCTGACCAATTTCCAGCCTACATGTGAACTAACTAATTCAAATTCCGAAAGAGTGCCCATAGTTAATTCCTAGAAAAGATGATTGTTATAATCTATTTGAATGGAATTTATGTATATATGTTTCAAGTATAGGATTTACCTATATTATATTGGAAAGAGCTTATTTTGAGAATTATATTACTCTCTTGTACTTGAATTTCAATATTTATTGTAAGAGCTATATTCTTTGATCTTTTTCTCTAAGAATTTTATTGCAAGAAAATGAGATTCAGAGGGAACCTAGCATGTTATTAAGGAAATCT